>JAQGBX010004646.1:0-14981 GCA_034698745.1 Megaphyllum sjaelandicum | reverse complement strand
ATAATAATTTTTACGATTTACTATTTATTTTAAAAGATATTGAACGAATCATGATAAATGGACCACCCGGTATATAGTAACAAATGCTGTTTACGGTATACATTTTAATTTAAAGCAATAACTTTTGGGGCACCACATAGATTATATTAAACAACCTTTATGTAAATGAATGTTAGAAACGATTACTTTCATTTTTTTCTTTTTTTAAAAAAAAACTACATAACATTGTGAGCCAAAACGAGGCATTCCGAATATGCAGTCATGAAGTTTATGCTATATAAACTCGTGTTTTAAACGTAACACCTATAACGCTGTATCGCTAACTTATACAACTGCTATCATTTTTAGATGAAATTGTCTGACTTAAAAAAAATAGCTCGATCGTGGAATGATCGTGGCGTCTTAATTATTTAGTGGCATATAAAATTAAAATTTTACAACTCGCTATACATTTCCGTGAGGAGTAAAAACTCCAATCGGGACGAACAGACGGCCATCTTGCGTCGAATCAGAAGCTCGTTGCATGCTTTAGGGCATTTCTCCGCATGCGTGATGTGAATGAACATTTCATTAAATATATTTGATAAGAATCGATAACTCTCGGTATATTCTTCGTTTAATAAGAGACACGAATGTGTAGCGTTTCCATTTGTTAGTGCAATTGCGTGACACAATTTTTAAAACCCGTAATTAACAATTAAGATGCAAAGTGGCCTGCCACGAATCGACCATGAAATGTCACCATTTTTTTTTATTTTCTCAAAATGACCCGCAGAAGGCATTTCATTCGTTTCGATTAATTTATGCTGCTTCGATGGCGCACCTTTCTCCGTGTAACGCAGGTTCTTCGAACGTCTTTTATCTGTCCAAAATCACCTGTATTTCCGTAATCTCGGTCAGATATCTTCAATCTCTCGCGAATAATCTGTTTTATCCTATAAATACACGCGTCTCCAAAAATTCACCTGCAACTGGCCGTCAACATTTCGCAGATCCTGCGTCCGGCTAATTAACGAGGTCCAACGCAGCTGATCGAATGTATCGAATTTGGGCAGTGTACCTCGAAAATCATTAAAATATGCAATCAGTTCCTGCGGGATAAATCTTAATTTTCAATAACGAGATAATGCAGCTTTATTGAGGCACCTCTCTTTCTATGTTTGGACGAATCAAACGTCCTGACAACCAGCTGTCATCGATCATCTTCATCTGGACTTTATTTTTATGATCGTGACCGTGGGTCAGTGAAATAAAACGGAGCCTTGAAAATTTCTATACATATTGGACAAACGACGGTTTTCGAGAAAATCACGTGTTGATTGTGATGTTTGGGAGGCAAATCACTTTATAGGGCAAAAATGAATGATATACACTGTTGTAAAATTGTCGAAGGACATTTGTATATTGTTTGGCAATAATTAGTATACCACTTAGTGGACTAATAATTAATATAAACTATATAGTCGATACTATCGGTTTTTGACATTTTTATTAAACTTAACAACATCGATTTTAGCTCTTAATTAGCCATTTTCCAATTAAAATGCCATGTCCATTGTCATCTAATCTATCAATCTTTGAAAACTGTACAGGCAGGTGTCCGGTTTTAAGTGTTTATTGAGAAAAATAAATTGTCCTGGACCTAAAAAATAAAATCCGTGTACACATATGTCATATAGTGTAAACATTTGGGATATAAAAATGTGTTAACTGTCGATTAAATTTGACACGATTCTTTGTAATCAATGTTTAATTCTTTGTACATGCATGTAATTGGATCCATCATATTTTTTTCGAAAGTGATCGATCATGTATTAAACCGTGTTTTCTCAGGTTATTCGTTAGGTAACGTTGATCCACTGACAGCCTGCCAAGTCATACTATGACATTATATGTTCTGTTGTGTATGTATGATCAACCCTCGTCCACCATTTTAGCTCATTTAATTTCGAAGCAATAGCATGCATGCCGTCGATTGGATCCTTTCGTGTAAAATACAATTTTTCAAATGGCCAGTTTCTTCTTAGTCTACGATTGCATGTGGTTTTCCACCGATAGTATAGCTAGTATCTAGCATCGTGTCTCTATAGCATTGGTTGCGCATGTTTACGTTTAAAAATCTCGCAGTAATCTAGTATACCTATAGCATCGTCAGACATCAGACCGTTTTCGGTTCTGATGAACAGCAGTCACACCATAGGAAACTCATACCGTTGCCCATGCATGAGTAACCCTAGGGTTCATCAGCTAAATGCCTGGTGGAACAGATCAGAGGAAACAATAGAAACTCGGTGAATAATGACAAATAAATAAAAAACGGCCGTATGGACTGGAATAATGTATTAGGGTCTTGTAACCTAAACTGTGAGGGCTAAAAGTTATTCATAACCCCGCTGACCTTGACACACGTCGTCAAGGTCATTGGGATGCTACCTTTTGAAGTACGCATTGTTCGGTACACGTGTAAATTGGAGAACTGTAGGGGATGAAGAAACAGCTAGGACAACACACAGAACGAAATTCGGACGACAAAGACGGGAGATACAGGCAATCAAACTTTGCCCCAAATGCTTCCCTGCTTGACCTTCGGAACATGCAGGAAAGTGAACCTATGGTTAGAAAAGCGTTCATGTTCCGAGTGTCAAGCAGGGAAGCATTTGGGGCAGTGTTTGATGGCCTGTATCTCCCGTCTTTTTTTTCCAAATTTCGTCCTGGTTGTTGTGCAAGCCCTGTTTCTCCATCCTCTACAGGTCTCCAATTTACACGTGTACTGTACAGTGCGTACTTCAAAAGTTAGCATAATTTCTGCAGTAATGAATAACATTTAGCTCTACGTTATCGTATACATTATCCCAGTCCATACAGCAGTTTTTGATTTATTTGTCATTATGCGTGAAGTTACTATTATTTGCTCTGATCTGTTCCACCCGGTATATATATAGGCCCTACATGTATTTAAGAGGCAATATCAGCTACATGTACGCGTACAATCTGCGCAAGCTATAGGCAGGTGTCCGAATTTAACTGTCCCAACTAACTTTTTATTTTTGTGTTATTGTGAATATAAATACATCGCATTTAAGATGTAAGCTGTTCTTACACCCATTATTGATTGACATCATCGACAGTCCACCAGTTTTGGCTTTAAAGACATTGTCGAATTTGAGTACTTCCTTCAAAGTTGACCATTTACGCATTGCGAGCAGCATTCCAAGTTTATAGGGATTGGGTGGAAGATGACTTCATCTCGGAACCCTCGTCCTCCATTTTTTCCTCGGACGTCACGCGTCTTCTAACAGCCCGTTTTGGTTCATGGCCGCTCGTACAGTGTACATGTATAGTATTTCGACACATTTGGTCAAATGATTAGTTTCGGGCCGTTTTGGCATCACCACATTCATCACCATTCTGTTTGCTTATCACGAGGGGATGATTTCATTAGCGCTCGAACCGCGTGCACTTCTGGAAAGGAGGTTGGCTCGGTGGCATATGTCCGCGAGCGCGGGGTACTCATTAACACCCCCTCCCTTCAATCTATGATTATATGGCGTCTTGAATCGCAAACACGGCGCTGATGGAGCGACGCCTCCGTACCTGTTTATGACCCACTCTTATCATATCCGAAGCGTTGGCATATCGGACAAATGCGTGGCACATGGCACCAATCATGGTCATTGACGGTGGGCCATAAAAAGCCTCCGCGCTTAAGTGGCCTCCTCATCGGACTAAACAAGCATCGTGATGACAACCTATTTCATATTGTGCGCCATAAAGACAAACATTGCGGTGGCCAATATGCAGCAAACCACGAACACTGACTCGGCTTGCTCGGGGAGCTTTTAATCCGCGAGTTGACCCTCGCGTGCACTCGCGATGTCCAGCGTGACAACGACCACCATCTGCTTTTATCACCGCTAGTGGATGGTTAACATGCAGAGCGTTTAGGAGGTTATGTTGTAAAAAAAAAAAAAGAAAGATGCGACTAATGGCGCTACGTAAAACATTCTTGTGTCGCTACGACATGAACGCGACATGTTATCGTATATGAGTGTTAAATTGGAAGACGTGTAAGGACGTGCTAGTACTTTTCGGAGAGGCTATACAGTGTATAGAAACCGTCGTTAACGTTTTAGAGACTTTTACTTAGATGCTCACAATGCTAAAACGTTGCCTTTTTTTAGAAATTAAAGCATTGCAGTCATTTTACATTTACAAGAAATGTCAGATGAATTACGTAAGAAAATGCCAGTAATGGATTCAATGGATCCCTCCACTATTGGATTGTTTTTAATGATGATTATGTTTATATTTCTTTGACAAATTTACAAATACGAGATTTCCTTTAAACAATACTGCATCTTTATTCCCCGAAGAAAAACTTTTTTCTGATAATATTTTTGAAAAACGTTTTCTGGGAACGTATCTCTTTTTGATCCAAGTTATAGGCTACATTCGAACCCTGATAAGTGGAAATCGACTCGGTATCAAAAGTTCTTCCACTTATCGGGTTTTAGCTTGATGCGCTCAAATTAGATAAGTAATTAATCAAATACAGCGTATAGCTTAATCTCTTAGAAGAGCATTTATTGATATAAAGCATATAAAGAAAGCTTTATAACGAATACATGTAGGCTACATTCAGCAGTAATAAGAGGACAAACAGTATACAATGTAGCCTACATGTTGATCACCAGGAACATCAATAAAAGCGGTCAGAAATGTTTAAATTTTTCACCAACATAATACTGGACAACGCACTTAACAATGATTAATATACTGTATAGTACAGTACCTCCGTTTAATATATAGCGTATAGAATGAAAGGCACGATCTTGTTCAATTCTGGTACATGTAATTCATGTAGGCTACACGTGCGCTGTACTCCACTCACTGTTGCCAAATATTTTTATATACTGAAAATAGGGAATTTCCCCTATCCTGCTGTATACCGTAAGTAAATGCGCCGTACGTATACTAACTCCTGCCAAAGATTCATTATAGACTGCGAGGCGTGATTTCCAAGTATCCGTTCTTAAATCTGCACATGGGGCTTGCAAATTATAATGGCCAATTAGCCGTTTTTTTTCATTCAGAAAGTTTCACTTATCGGGTTTTATGTAGAAAATTAACGTATTTAAAAAGTTCGGAACTTTAAAATGTTTTGCATTTATCAGGTTTTTTTTCACTTATCGGGTTTCTACTTATCCGGGTTAGACTGCATATGTTTTCAACACCCCGCCAACGTATTTCCACGGTGAAATTTCAAGGCTTGCCAAAAAAAAGTGTGCGCTTGCATGTCAACATGGAATTACACAAATACTCGTACATGGATACCTTCCCTAATTCAACATGTTTGGCCTCGTATAAAATTGCAATCACTCCAAATGTATACCGATGATTGATGAGTGAAAAGCACGATTGGCGCAATCTTGTTTTTATTTGCAGTCTTTTCCTTATATATTTTAAATGCCATCGCGTATACATATTTCGACAACATCGTCGTGAGCATATTTCAATGAGAACTGTGTTGTGTGGACTCAAGTGCGAGCCGAGTAAAAACAACACGGAGTTTTTCGATAGCGATCGGAAACGCGCTGAACATGAAACGAGAAATCCACTTTTAAAAAGTTATCGAAACCGGTAGTCCGCAATCCGTATCGAAATATCTCTTTAACTTTTCCGTTGCTGCGACCCTGGTCGTCTGTAAACGATGTTAAGTGCATCTACGGCTCGATAGTAAGCGTGTTCGATAGATTCGACATTAGGCACAGTTGATAGAAGGAAAAATCAATATACTTTTCTATCGTTATCTGAGCGAACTCATTGACGGAACTTTGTATTATTATAGGTTTTGACGTCGTTATCGGTGAATTACGCAAAGGGGTCGGCCGCATCAAAGGAGCGTTATCGCAGTCAATATTGGAAGGTCTAAATGTAAGGTGGGCATTTTACTATAATTGCTAATTATCTAGCGATGACATGTTTCAATTTGAAAACTTCAAGGCACCCGATTCTGATAAAACTAAAATCAACATCGAATATATACACTTATCGCCCTCTAATCGAGGATTCGGTATAGTATATATAGGCTCCCTACACCTAATTTCCTCCCACCCCCCTTTCCTTCCCCAACCCCTCCTCCTATATACGTGTACTTTATTCGAGTGTTTATACATTTAAACCGCGTGTACCGCTGATTTCGTTTATACTGCGTGCAGTTTACGAGGTATTTGCGACGGCCATCGAAATTCGTTCGGTTTCCTGTAGTTGGAACCAATAAAAATCTGCTCGAGGTACCATCTGTAAGCCGGTGGCGACCCCGTAAAGATTTAACTATTCGCCAAAACGCAACCGATGGCTCGTAAAACGTGAAATATTCGCGCGTAAAGCCCCTTTTTAACTGATATCCTTCCTGTGTTTCGATTCAATCGCATCTTCCTATTCTACGCATGAATTTGTTTCTGCAGGTTGAAAGTGTCCATTGTATAAAAATCTTGTTACGGTGTCTGCTAAACTGAATTTGAAGTCGTCCATTGGTGCGTGTTGTTGATGCGCTGAGCATCTCGTGAAACGATGCTCCAGTTATTGTTACGAGACACGCGTGGTTTATTTTTCAAAATTCTTCATAATTTTTGTATATATCTGGAAGTGGAATTGCGGATATGTCAGAAAATATTCACGTTTTCTTTATTCGCGATATAAATTCTCGGAAACTGCATGCTTGAAGTAGTCGTGGCCGTACATCACCTATGACGAAAAATACCCGAGTTGAACGAGCAAAATTTGATATCGTTATTTCTAAATATACTTATGTATATGCATCTAATACTGTACCTTTAATTCAAATTTTAGACCTACTGTATAGTGCCATAACATTTCTATTCTAAAGTCGGTTACAAACTATCGCCGAAGCAAAACTAAAAACTCCAAAATTGAAACTTTTCTGGTTTATGGCAACGAGAAAATGGCGTAGCAAACTGTTTTTGCCAAACCAAAAAACTTGAAAATCAAGTTCGCGAACTAAGTTTGCCGTTCCCGTCGAGTGTCGGGGAGATGAAAGGGAAATAGCCAACCTTTTTGGCAGTGGCGCTGCTAGCAACGCTTCGTCTGCACGATATCGATAGGCTACTGCAGACGACAGCATATCGTATAGGCTATATCTGTCGTGTTGGAAGTCTGTATCCTTTGTCGTCTTTGAGTTTTGTACAGTATGTACGCTCAGGTTTTGCAGATCTTAGTTTGTACAGTATTATTTTTTTTTATAGAAACTATAGTTTGCGTTGAAAGTTTGGGGTTTTGAGTTTGGTTGCTATATATGTGTATCCGACTTGAGAAACATATTCTGGAAACTCGTGCTGTAATAAATTTCAACCGTTTTTGTATACAAATGTAACATAATTGCTATAGTCAGTAAACATGTCTTAATAGCGCGTGGAAGTTATAAAGAACAGTTATATCGGTTTGTATAACTGACCATACATCGTGGAGATATGGCAGAGATGATTTCGTGTTAAAGGAAAGTGTTTATGACAATTGGTTAGCTCCATCTCATTCCCTTTTCGCTCCGTATTTATTCGAGCATCCCAATTTGACTCGTTATCCAAGTTGTGCTTCAGGTGCCGTTTGCTTGCATGGTGTACCAAAACTAGCCCAAAAAAACCTTTACAGCTTTATACCGGCTCATGACGACAGTGTACGCGCGTAACGGCGCTCCCTGTTCGCAGTTTGGCATTTAATGGGCTTTCTAGATAGATTCGGGCGTCTCCGTGATTGGTCTTCCATCGACAGACTCCCATTTATCACTATTGGGAATACATTAATCATGGCATGTTTCACAAAAGCTGACAACGTGTACAAAGCAAAAATGAAACGCCGAAAATTGAGAGAGGATTGGCGTAGTAACGAAGGCAAAACAAGCTTTTGTTTCGTTACAAGACGCTCCTACAATTGGGAATTCATTTATCATGCGCCGCTTATTGGGCTTTGACAGCTAGCCTTTGCCAGAAGGGACCATGGGTCCCACCGCGTGGAGGAGGCAACCTCTGGAAAAAAACATGATGCAGTGTGTATGTATACCTTTTCTCTCGTCTACATCAACGAACAACGTTCGCGGTGAATGGCTGCTCCGAAGAGAGGCGTGAAGAGAACCCCGGATTAAAAAGCCCAACACAACAAAAAAAAGTACCCAACAACACTCCATAGCTTCGCCATTAACCTCGCCATTTTCAATGGATTTCAGCGAGAGATGTTGGATAAAAGAAATGCCATTGGCGAGGAAGACAGTTACCAACCAATATCCACCTCACCCCCCATCTCCTCCTCCTCTTTTCCTGCTCTCGATCGGCACACACATGCATATACGATCAGTTTACCATCAATCATACTTTTGGTAGATGACTTGTCACACACTGTTCAGCACTGATTGGGTTCGGCGCATGCGAGAAAAAAAAATAGTACGTATATACTGTATATCTATATAGCGATGAAACTCTGGAAAACACTCCGCCCGTCGTTGCGATTGTTATACCGAAAAGACCGGCGTTTTCTGCAGGGCCAAAAAGTTTGTCCATGTCCCGTTGAAATCTCGCATCAGCAACGCAAGAGTTGCAGATGTTCGACGATATATAGCTTCGTCCACGTATACATGTTGATGTATCGGAAGAAAATACGAAATGACTGTTCTTCGCACGATGACACGAAAAACGAGGAGCTCGTGTCCAGATGGTCACGAGCTTGTCACCAGATTTTCACCCCGTACATGGCGTGGTACTGTATATTCAACGCGTGTTTATTCTCGATGGTCATGCGGTATCAGCACGACCTCAGCTTATTATGTATAAGCAGTCCCGTAATGGTTTCTGTTAAATCTCGTTGCTAAAACATGTATTGGAAACCTCGATTAAATCATGATGAATGGTTAATCGTGCTGATACACGAAAACAAGTAACCTGCGTTAATTTCTTTTCAAAGAATTGTTTTTAAATGTTGCCTCGGTGACTCGACCTTTTCAAATTCCTTTCTTTCCGTCCCTTCCCCGACTTGCGTGCGTGTATTGGTTGTGCTGTGAGTTTCGTTAAATAATTTTCAAGAGCGTGAGGCGATTACGTGCATACTCGTGATAAGCATTTTTAATGTTTTTTCACCGTTTCCATTCTGTTTTGATTATTTCTACAGCTGTATGTGCAGTGCTTCCGAACTTTGTAGCTACGGGAGTATACATACAGGGTGGAACAGAATAGAGAGCCACCCCATTTTTTTCTTTTCTGTCATAGCTACGTAAATTCTGTTTGTACGGTTAAACAGGAAGTCACGTGTGCTCTATCCGATGATGTCGTTATATTTGACCTACGACAATTGTTTCACGGAAACGTGTGCTCAAACTTTTTTACTTTTTACCGTAACACGTAGGACAAAATATCAAATTAGAAAAAGGAAGAGAATATGAAGTCTAAGTTTGCATGAAGTCTACCGCTTTTATTTTCATTGGCAATTATTTCAAGTTGTTACAATGTCGTTAAAAACAGTGGCAAACACTAATTGTTAGCTGCGGTGCAGCGCAGTTGGTGTAATGCGGTGAAGCTAACAAATTGTACTGCAGTGCACCAGTGTGTTGCAGCTAGCAATTACTGTTTGCTCCTGTTTTCAAAATATTGTAACAACATGAAATAATTGCCAATGAGGATAAAAGTAGTTGACTTCATGAAAACATGCCATTCTCTTCCTTTTCCTAATTTCACATTTCGTCTTACGTGTTGAGGTAAAATCTTTTGAGCATACGTTTCAGTGCAATAATTTTCGTAGGTCAAATGTAACAAAAGCATTGGATAGAGCACACGTGACTTCCTATTTAACCGCACAAACAAAAATTTACGTAACTATTGCAAGAATGAAAAATAAATGGGGTGGCTCTCTATTGTGTTCCACCCTGTATATCTGGTTTATCATCGTCCAAAGCTTGCATCTTTACCCTTTCACATCCTTTCGTGAAAGTTGAAAAAACTATGCTGATTTAGAAACAAGATGAAAAGCAACATAACTGGAGCGTTCACCTTGATTGGAGCATCGCAAACTGTTTTCCTATACGAGCAAAATGATTAGATTTAAGTGTCTCAGAGTCTCTTACCAAATCCATAATTAAAATACACAATTTATCAACGTATATACATGCGTGTATATTTTGGTTCTCGAAGGTCGTGGGTGTAATTTGCATCATCGCCCGAAGAATTGAGAACCTAATGCGCTTATTAAGGACATTTATACAGGAGACTGAAAAAAAAATCAGTCACTCGAGTTATCAGCAATGATCACTAATTGCATTAGTCTAGCCTGAAATGTAACTCGATATATCATCGACGATTTCGTTAAGTTTTGCAGTTGAATTTTTAGCAACTGCCTCGTAATTTATTTGGTGCGTTCCTTGGGGCGATGACATTGTCACGTCCTTTCGTATACATATATAGCATTTTTTCTAATTCAAAATTGATGCGATGTTTCGAGGGACATTGCATGCACGGGGTTAAGCTGCGAAGTAAGGTATTTTTAGGGCCGGTTGCACCAACTTAAAAATATGAGGTTTACTATAACCTTGGGTTAAAATTTGACTCCCAGGGTTATTTATGGAACCCATGTTTAACCTGCGGAAACCAAAATGGAGGACAGAAAAAGAACTATATATGTTATTTGTAACCTCTGTTGGTGCAACTGGCCCTTAGTAAATGAATGATGGGATACTACATTATTTATAAACGTTCCAAGGCAGCACGCCAAAATTTATGGAAAACTTAAAAAAATATCACTATTTAGGACGTTAATTTTTAAACTATGATGCAATTAAAAAACAATTAAAAAACAACAAATCCTAGGATTTCCACCAGGCGGATTTTAAGACGTTAAAAAAACCAAAAAAAAAACCACGTGTTTCAACACATTTATATTTCTACGCGACTTTATTCGTGTCCATGGATTGTTTAATATCTCTTTAAAATGTGACTTTCTACGCTAGCTGTATACATTTAGTGTTTGTATATATATACGTTACGAAATATTTCCCTTTCAGTGTGTTGAAAGTTTTCCACTTGCCATTATAAGGGATCGCCCTGCAGCATGGGTTCATGTTCTCATTTGAAAACTTGAAACATCGTGATTGTGCGTCTCATTCGGGATTAATTCGTCTCCGGAGTAGAGGTCAGTCGACCGCAGCGCGCTCGATGCGGAATTCATCTCCCGAATTTGGACAAATTTCTATCTCGGTGTGGAAATAATCACTTTAACGCAAACGACAGCGTATTTACGTTGTTTAACACGATTAAGTTCTACGACTTATAGGAGCATAAATTTCGGAAATGGCCATCGCGCGACGTAATGTCTGCATCTTCATTGGGAAAACTGTCCATCTGTCATTATAAAGTAGCCAGAAGTAGTTCCTCCCTGCTCATAATTATAATTTACGAGTTTCCTGCGATGAGAAAATTGTATACGTCACTCATCATGCTCCGTATACTACTACAGCGCTTAATACCCTTCGTAATTAAGATGGGATCGAGTTCATCGATGACACCCCTGCACACATGTACTGCGGGTCACGTGAACATTGCTCGTTGCTCACCATGCATGTACTCGTATAGAGAAACAAGCATTAAGATGATAATTACAATAATTATGCAAACTAAACTCCCCTTTTACGGACGTGCATCGAGTGGAAATAAGGAAGCTTATTAATAAACTTTTCGTATTAACCACGATATACGGTATAAGCTCTTCCACTCGCATTATGCTAGAATGAGTTTAATGGTCGAAACACGGACCAAAAGTGGATTCGAATGCACGCTCGCATCTGCTCTCTTAAGGTCTTGTGGTCCAATTAGCATTCGATGCTAATTCATTTGCACTGGGATAGTTCGATGCTTTCGTTCAAACTTCTTTGTCGGCTTGAGCCATGCAGGTGAATTCACTTTCGAAAAGTTTTTCAGGTGGAAATTATCGTTGACGTACATGTATACGCTGCGTGCCAACTACATGTATCTGTATACGCATCGCGTTGAAGTTCATCCATGTGGTGATAATATAGGCTATATATACTTTTCGTAACATTGTTTTAAAATGTTTTCTAAATTCAACATGCGTTCGTCATGTTGTAAACCTAATACGCGGTAAAAATTCATTACGTCAAATAAGATGTTGTTTAAAAATCATATCCTGTACAGTAGAACCCCTATTATGCGAACCCTCTACTGTATAATATTGCACGAACTCATTCCTGCATGCCGACCACACTGTGCGTTTTTTGGCTGGCGCAGGCCTCAACCTTGGGAAAATTAATTAAATACATGTAATTATCCCGTTTGGGGCCTGCTCGTAGCAGTAGTCCAGCTATTTCAACTAAAAAAAATAAGGGATTTGGCTTTGTCAAAAAAAATGAAGATGGTGAAACAGAAGAGGATTCATGATTTTTTAAAACCTGCCCAATAAAAGTGATATAAAGTATAAGCCTAATGTGATAAAATACTTTAAAAACTTAATCGACTCGTTTCCTATTTTTTAAAATTGGTTTTCTATTGTTTTGAATGTCAACCTCGATTATCTGAACTTTTCGATTTTATAAACGGAGTTCTACTGTATTTGGAAACAAAAATATATTCCTTTACCAGATGATTATCTCGCGTTTTTGCACGACAGTAATTCCGCTTTATGCTATATGTCTTATACCAATACAGCAGTTAAAACACTTCATCAAATGAACGGCATGCATGGGCTTCGCCTCGTATATCAGTTTTCATTTGTTGCTGGTCACACCAGTTTTGTGCTGGTCACAACTGGTCGTGTGAGAATTGGTAAAGTATATTTCTTCGCGAGTCTCGCATCTAAAATCAGCTGTTTCTGAGTTAACGGATAATAGAAACGGTCTTATCAGATACTGTAGGTATAACCGCAGGTTTAATGGTGATAATTGTGTTGTTTGTTTCGAACAAACCGATAGACGTCTGCCTCACCCTGTATAAATCACGTGGCTATTATATATTCTGTACATGAGTGCAAACAGTGCTAATTTACGCTTCCATGTAAGACTGGTTGTTGCAATATGTATACACTCGCAACTCGTCGATTAGTTTTGTTGGGTTGTGCAATAATGATAGTGATAATAAATACCAACGGCGCGGCGTATATATTATACAACCGAGAAGATCTTTTTTTAAAACTTTTTATCACGTTCATTAAGATGGATGTGAGCAGATAACGTTGTTCGTTTATTTGATTGAGTAATTAGAAATGCAAATAGATTTAAATGGTGTAATCTTATACCCGGCAATTAAATGAAAAACTTCATGAACTGCTTTTTTGTAAGGATGTATAGGCTATACATTCACTGTAACATGCTCCCGATAACAAGTTGCACCAATTTCCGACTTCAGTAATCAACGATTACACGCAGTTTAATCTCTTCGGTTTTCGTTGTACTGTACATTTTTCCGATTAAAAGTAGATTTTTCGCAGATTACACTCAGTCGGTTTGCCATAATCCGCTATACTGGCTTCGTTAGCTCCAAAATTCCATTTCTGTTATCTTTATTATCGTCTAAAATGGTATTTTTATATCATTGCGTGAGACTAGCCCATGCTTTCATTTTGAAAAAATGTCAATGGTTCAAGGGCATCATTTAACAATAAATGAGCTTAGGTTGATCGGCATTTATTGCCCCTTATATAAGTGATTAATTCACGATTGGACCAGGAAGTTATTTAATGCATGTAAACTCATTCAGTGATCACGTGGCCATCAGTGATTCGTTGTATCCGATACGAAAACCAATATAGCGATGGCGTTACTGAATTTATCGTTTTGTTAATCGATCTTATCGGAATATTTAGGCGTTGGTATTTCGAACATATAGTTAATAAACAATGTCCTGATTCGTTAAACATGCGAGCGATGCATTTGATTAGGCAGCACAATATTTTTAATTCGAAGAGGTGATAGTTATACTTATCTCTTCGTCTCAAATTTATAGTATCGTTCCAGTTTTCTTATCTCGCTTTATGTTGTAATTATTGTCTTCTATTTCTAAATTCAATAGCTTATAGAATTCAAATTCGTCCATAAATTCACATTACATTTGGAGGTTTGCGAGGCTTAATGTTAGAGTTTGATTAAACTGCGTGCATGAAATTAAAATGCACGCGATTAAAATATGTGCACGAACTTTCTGGATTATATGCGCAAAACCAATTCCTTATACATACAGTAGTTTGTAGACTTTATGAAATTACTCTTAGGGCCGCGGTTGCACCAACAGTGGTTAAGAATAACCTATAGGGTAAACCTACTGTGTAACTCTAGGTTAACCCACCGTTGGATTGCACAAGCACGCGTGTTAGGGAAAAATAAAGAGAAATGTTAACAAAGTATAGGCATGCAGGGATGAAGCTAGGAAATTTAGCACAACACAGGCAGGTGAAGCCAGGATGAGCAATCTGGCAGCTTTGGTCAAAGTTAGTTCCTTTCCCGTCCTCCATTTTGGTTTCCAGCAGGTTCTATATAACCCTGGGGATATTTCATCGGGGGTTAATTGGTGCAACACAAACATCTAACCCGAAGATTAACCTGGAGTCAAAGTTTTAACCCAAGGTTTGTAAACCTCAGATTTTAGCATAAGTTAGTGCAACCGGCCCTTATTGTCACATACATTATGTACAGTATCTAACTATTCAAGAACTGAAATGATCCTTTAAAGTTGTACGCGTTGTCGTTATACAGTATAGGGTTATTCAAACAGGCTTTACAAATGCACTATATATGATAGTGCTATAGTTTAAAAATCACTCAATGCTATAGCTGCATTTTTAAACGAAAATGTCGTATAAAGCTTCTGCGCGTACTTCTATCGTACAGGACAGGATCGTATATCCACCCTGGTGGAAAGATTAGTATGGATCAGTATAAAATTCGTACTGATATTAGTATACATTTACTGATATATAGTGAT
>JAQGBX010004645.1:0-14983 GCA_034698745.1 Megaphyllum sjaelandicum | reverse complement strand
ACATGTGTCTGGCGAACACAACATGTATAAATGTATAACTTTATATCATATTCTACAGGGGTCCACCAGAAATTTCATTTTCAACTTCACTGACTTTTCCAGGTTTTACAAAAATTTCCCTGATCAATTGACACAGTAAAATACAGAATAAAAAAATTTAAAAACAAATTTACATATATAAATTTTGAAAATTTGACCATTTTGTCCTCGGAAAACTTTGGAAATTTTCAAATTTTGCCGACAAAAAAAGTGGAAAATTTTGTCCTTGGAAAACGTAGACAATTTTTCAAATTTCTACTCGGAAAACGTTGAAAAATTTTGCAATTTTGACCTCGGAAAATGTGGAAAATTTTTGATAATCTGTATTCGGAAATCAGGGAGAATTTTGCAATTTTGTACTCGGAAAACGTGGAGAATTTTGCAAATTTGTACTCGGAAAATGTTGGAAAGTTGGCAAGTTTGTACTGGGAAACTAAAAATGTTTCCAAACGGGCCCAGACTACGTTGAATTTCCCCGACTTTTTTTTTTTAAAAAAAGTCATTCTTCCCTGACTTTTCCAGATTTTTCAGGTCTGGGGAAACCCTGTTCTAAAGTAAAATTGTAAAGTAATGTACATGCAGATTACTTTAGGCATCGCACTATCAGTATATAGATCATGGGAGCCAGCATCGGGTACAACTTTCTAGCAATTCTGGGAAAAGCCTACATCTTACTCGAAAATCTTATCATGAAAATAATAACAAAACCATGTTCAACAAAACTTCTGAAGAATTGAAAATCGGATCACGTGGTGTTCGCTCTGTCGACGTTTGGTATAGCATAAACAAAATTCCAGCAAATATATGCGTCTATTTCGGGTGCAATTATTTACAATCCGAAATATTGAATTACCAGCATGCAAAATTAATTATATAAATTGCTCTATAAATCACTCTGCTTCAGCCCAGAGGGTGACTCACTACAGTTGGCTAAATCTGATCTTGGACGGTCAACCCGGGGATGAACCGAGTGTGTCACGAAGTGTAACTAATGGTCATTTGGTCAGCGTTCGAAAACGTAAACAACTACGTGCTTCTACGAATCGAAACCAAAATATTTAGGCCATTTACGAGCGAGTAAAATGTTCTTATGGAAGGGATGGGATGGAAACAGTGTTCAGCTTTGTTGAGAGTAACAACAATGTTTTTGTTGTTTTTGATTTTCTCTATTCAAGGGCACTAGGCCGAAATAGTATTACGTTTCGTTACAGTTGAACTTGGGTAAAGATGACACCGGGTTGCTGAGGAAAAGGAAAGGGCGCCACAAATGTGGGGGTTATGCAAGGGACCGAAGGGATTCGAGAAGAAGAGCAATTTTGTGAAAGAGAGCTTTGATCCAAAATAGCCACAAAAAAGAGGGGAAAGTGTAGAGTCAAATTTAGAGTGTTATAAAAGGGGAGGACATATAATAAATACTTGTTTTTTATGGTCCCTCCTTATCCCAGGGTCCATCGGACAGCGCCGGACATCGACAAGGGCAAGGGCAAGTGCATCTCATAACCATAACACTGGGGTGGCACTTTGAACCCTCGTAAAAGATGCGGCAAATTGCAGGGGTCTCGTAAAAAAAAGCTCTGTTTAGGTCATGGGTCATTTGTCCTAGCATGCCTCTGGTCATCGTTTGATCCTATTTGCGAAAAAAGGGAGGTTTGTTGTCGTTGTTGCAGTAGCAAAACACACTGAAAATAGGTGTGTTATGTGGTTTAGCCACTGAGGAACCTATGGTCAAGCTGGTCGAGTGACACTGACCACACCGACAACATTGGTCGTATGCAAATTAGGGAGAGCTTCCTCGGTGGCGAAACCCCCTCGACCTTACATTAAGTTTTGTCAGGCGTAAATCAGGTTAAGAGAAAACCTAGCTCCGCGAAAACCTTAAAAAAGTTAACTTTTAACATAGCCCGTAACATTTATTTTAATAGATTATTCCAAATTTATGGCAACGAAATTCGTCCAGGATCGACAAAAGTAAGTACAACTTTTTTAAATCAATAAGTTGCGATTTATTCACACACGTATGAACTTCAAACGTTTCTCGCAAATTCCGACAAACAAAAAAAATCGTTGAATTTAAAGTTTGCAAAGTTATGTCAAAACATGTCATTGAAACAGGCTCGATATTTTACTTATTACGTGTATTACTTTACACGTACAGTATATCTCGTACAAACATGCTTCGTTAAAATTCAGTTTAAGAACGAGTACAGCTACATGTACACAGAACGTTAATATTTACTTAAAACTTCTTTAATCGATTATTAAACGTAAACGAGATAAGTCTGACCAAAAATTGTCGGACAACATGAATAGTTTTTTCGAATATGAATTAAATCGCAACTTCCCTTACTGCATGCACTAAAGTCGCTCGATGGTCAGTCGGTAATTAAAACGAGATTTGGTCGGACGTTTTAATCACTTCCGCCAACATAATCCGGTTTTAATCACCGATTAACTAATCGAAGTTTAGTACTCGATCGCTTGAATTCACCATATTTTGCTGACTGATAACAGTGGTACACCATTCACGCGTTCAAAATGCGTGTTCACAAATTCAACGCGTAATTAAAAGGTGTAACCTATAAAGATCATAACTTTTAATATCAACTTAAAGTAAATTAACGTTAAAAAGCAGGTGATATCTTGGTTATTTGGTCGGCGTAGAACTTCGAAATGTGTTTTGAGAAGGAAACATTCTCGTAAAATTTAGTTTAAATTAATATGCCTCCCACATCTTAACTGTTTTAAGTGATGTCATTCGGCCAACAAAAAAAACATGGTGTCTCCAGCAGATTCATTTTTAGTTCTACCTTTTGCAGAACTATAAATTATGTCCCATTAGGCAAAATGCATTACCACCCACATCACGCATTCTACGTATAGTAGACAAACATAAATAATATTTGCATACCGAAAATGCTTATCTATGCAAATTCGGACTTATAAAATAATTATGTAAAACTGCTTCTTTTTCGAGCTTGTCATAGAGGTATATACAGTATACGTGTCAAGCTCGTACTTTTGTGGAGAAAATGTCTGTTATAGTTTGGATTAGTTCAACGTAGAGATGATGTGAAAAATAAGTTTTTCTCCCTTATCGAGATAGCCATCTTCGAAAAAGAAAAAAAAACTTAATAAATAAATATAGCCCGGGCGCAAATAAAAGCGTTGATAAAAGACAGAAGCCAAAGTGCTCAGGCATAACAGTTAATGAGAAAAAAAACAAAAACCAGTTTTATGTAAATGTAAAAATCTCGTTATTAAAATTTATAAGGCAGGCACGAAAACCGGCGATAATCGCGGAACAAGAAGGATTTGAAAAAAGTGTAAGGTGAAATTTTTCACCAGAGTTGGGAGGTGGCGCTGGGTGGAGGTTGGACGAAGGTGGATCCAACAGCTAATATATTATCGGCCCAGCAGAGATATTTCATGTTACGAAATGTTCAAAAAGCTGAACATTATCCATCTTGTTAGGGTGAAACTCCAGACTTAGGTGTCCGAAGCAACATTTTTCAAAAATTGCCGCAGACCACGCAATAAATCGCTGGCAATAATTACGATTAAAACGAATGCGCCGCTATAAAAATAACCGAATATTTGGAAAAGTTTTTCCGAGAACTATGCGAAAACGTGGGCTGCGGATAATGTAGTCCATTTGCGAAACGAGACATTGAAATAAGAGGTTGGGCCAACAAGGACATTTTCATTAATCAATAACAAAACAATAACATTTTCCCATGATTTTTTTTAAATAATAAATTCATCTACAGTATATGTCGAACCGAAATATGATGAAGTGTCCTTCACTATACGATCAATTTACATCAGGGGTACGTGTACTCAGACGGAAGCCATGCAAATTGCACTTTTGACATCCTTGCATGTCAACGACATGTATACTGCATGTATATATAGTTGATTCACGAAATTCTTTCAAGAAATCGCAGTTTTTGAACCAATGAATTCATAATTCCTTTTGGAAACGTGATTTCACGACTGCCGAAGTACGATTCGCGAAGCTTCCGTACGAGTACCATTATTGTTCTATCATCGGTGATATTTATGGAAATATGCCACGAGCTATAAATCAGAAAACAATCTTAATTGGAAATTTTTTCCGTAGCTATCCAACGAGCAACAATTTTCCAATTAAAGCTGGTAGTAATTTTTTTTGGTCTGACAGCTCTGCATCTTCATCCGTCATTAAACTAATAAATCATATACAGGAGCTAGTTAAAATGAAAATCTTGATATTATCAATCGCTGCAACGTTAGCCTTTCGATATTCACGATGCAATTTTTGCAAACATAGCATTATTTGTAAAATAATTACTATAGGCGAACTGTATTTTTCCACCAAAACGATTTGGAAACAACGACACTGCATAAATCAAACCAGTCCTCAAATCATTAATCGTATAAGTGATTGGATAGGCACGATTAAATCTCGCTCACAATTTTATGATACTGCATATCGAACCTCGTTAAGACTAATCTAAATAGACGTACAATTTATTCGTTTAATCCATATTGCATTACATCTAGCCTATCAGAAGTCTAACAAAACATGAAAAACGATACAAATTAAGTTTCATTTCGGTTGAAATCATATATGAAATGGAAAGGTGTTGCACATTTTTTCGGGACATTCCCGTAATAACGTATAGAGTATGTCTTTTTCATATTATCTTAATTTCGTTTTGACTTACTGCAACATATATAGCACGATATGCTCGAAAACTCATTAGTTTTAGCCGAACATTTGTAACATCCGAATTCAGAATTCGTCTCAAACGAAGAAATTGACATTATTCGGCTAGACCCTATAAGACGGAGACTGGAAATTAGTACCATATCAGAAATTCGTATAGAGATCTTCTTAATAATGTTTCAATGTTCATATTTTCGCTTTGACTGCATACATGTACATTTTTCGGGGGGAAAAATTGAAGAGTTTTGAATTAATATTCAGTGAGAATAAGATATTTTTTTAACAAAAAAAAGCCTTGAAACTGGTCCGCCCAGGGGTACCTGAACTTAAAATTCTTTTCACTAAAAGGTGCATTTTAGGCGTTTAACAAGCGTTTAAAAGCAGACGCCCTTAATATGAGAATTTTGACGAAGCATAACCTGCAAAGGTCATTCATTAGCGCGAGTGTAGAGTATTTTAAACTCACACCTACAATAAATTATAATGCGAGAATATCTTTTGTTTATAGCTTAGGAAGGCAATCTGGTGAATAGACTTCAGATAATCGAGTTGATAACAAATAATGAAATTCGTAGGTATAATTAGCAATGACATAAAACTATCTCAACCAGAGATAATTATTTTTTCTAAATACATAGGAAGACAAACTAGCCGGGTTCTCGAATTATCGTTAGCATTACATGATGGAAACAATCGCAAAAATCTCAATATTCCAAATAACAATAATGATGATTCGTGCAACCTGCCATTAGTGACCAATTAGTGCAACTCTTATCCGCGAGTCCTAAACTACCCCAAATATTACGCCTACTTTGTCTAGCCCATATATTTGGGTAAGATCATTATACAATTTGAGTGATGGGAAACTCGAATGTAAACAATCCATTTCAAATTTAAATAAATTATACGTTGTTAATTATGAGTTTGTCCTATACCTACATAGAATGGGCTTTCCAGAATTAGATTATATATATACTGACTGGTTTACACATTTATTGAAACTTATGTTCCCATTAGATTAGAGCAATAATAATCACGAGTAATATTTTTATTCAGTAATTATACTGTTTTGTGATATTACTAAAACTATTATTTTCACATGAATAATAAATGTTATAATGTGTTTCATTAAAAATGAGTTTGAAATTTAAAAAAAAATACATCATTACCCATGTAGCAATGCTCCAACCATGCAATGAAACCAAAATGGTATCTCAGAAAATTATTCCAAGTTTCACATTTCATTATATATAATTGAACAAAGTATTCGATAAATATGAAATATGAAATCTAAATATGAAAAAATATATACATTATATGTAAAGTTGGCAGTTCCATTTTGTATTGTTGTTCTAATTTTTAGTATAGGTTTTCGGAAGGTTCAAATCACAAAAAATACTATTTAGTTTTGTCAAATTTGTCTTCCTAAAATAATGTAAGAAATTCAATCCATTTCAAACGTGTCATTATACATGCAATAAGTGTAACCTATAGGGTATAATAGCACCCCAAAGATTAGATATGCCAAAATAAGCTTTTAAAAACATCTAAAACGCAGTTCTAATCACCGATTAGATTAATCGGTAGCCTCCTTCGCGCAACATTCTTAAATTTGCATACACGTCATGGCTATGAAAGGCAAGCACGCAGTGTTTTATCACCAATTTCAATTGCTTTCCGAATGCCCTTTGCCCTCCGAGGAACATACGTTTCTTTTCTGCGGCACCGAGCAGTAATAATGGTGCTGTTTAGCATAATGAAACATCATCGCAAAAGCGTTTCGTGTAAATACAGTCGAGAGAGATGCGTTCAATCTTGGAAACAAATTACGAAAGCACGAAGCGCCGCCGTAAATACAATTGAAATTTGAATCTGGGTTAGAAACAGCTTGCAACTGCGGGGGCTAAAATAAACATTTGAACACGGGGTATATAGATGAAATGAGGGGAAAAAGAAACAAACACCTAATAATCACGAGTTTATTAAAAAAAAAGTATTAAACATTGACGAGCCATGAAAATTTAATCTTACAAAGCAACGGTGGATCGTTAAGAATTTATTTCAATTTCACGGCAGTAACTGTAAAATATATATCCGTTTCCCAAATGCGCAATTTGTGTTTGGCTAATAGAAAATAAAAGTGCGTATAGCATCGAATTATTTTCGTTTTTATACCCGTGATGCATACTGCGCAGAGTTTTCAAATTTTGTTCCATTAAGTAGTGCGTATGCAGTCGGACCTCGTTAAAACGAATATTATATCAAGGAACGTCAATTTTTTTCGTAATAATCGCATAGCTCGTATTATCAGAAGTCAGAATAACTTGACTTCAACAATGTTAACTATAAAGTTTCATCGAAATTTAGATGAAATTCTACCCCCGCGTATGTATACAGTATACAGGTGTTGCAACTTTTATCAGGGAAATCACTGATATTTCAATTTCAATTCTTTACCCTGCAGTCAGTAGTACCATGTGGCAGGGGGGATCATTACACAAATTAAGTCAGACTATGCAGTCTGGTGATGATTGATCCCAAATCAAAATTTGGTTTATTTCCCGTTCGGATTTTAACGAGGAGGATGAGATGGGATAGGAAGACGGTCATGGCCAATTTAATATAGGAACTATCGCAGCATTCGCCTGGAGGAATTGTGGGAAACCATGAAAAACCACAATCGAGAAAAACACAATCGAGCCGACCCGGGAATCGAACCTGGGTCTACCGAATGCAAGACGAGGATGCTAACCTAATTTCTTAAGCCACCTTGCTCGATTATAATACCTTTTTTTCATATTGTGTACAGTTCGGTTTAACGCATACATGTACAGTATAATTAGCAAAAAAATGATTACTATCCGAACTCGGAATTCGTCTAAAACGAAAAAATCGTCCATATAGGACAGGGACTGCAGGAATTGTATAAAGCGAGTTCTTCGTCTTAATGAGGTTTTATTGTACCTTTACCTTTCTACAATTTTTTTTAAAATGAAAAATTAAGGCATTCAAGAGAATAGGAAATTCATTGTGAGTACCAATTTTCTTATCAAGTACAAACAATAAAACTACCACATTAACTCAAAACGAGCCATAAAACATGACTCGGAGGGATCATAAATTCCCTTTACTTCGATATTTAATTACCACTTCAACAAATTGAACGCATTTTAATCGACCTGTATTGATAACGCTAAATACCCGTACAAGTGTGCCAGATTACCAGGGGTGAGTAATGTCAAGTTCATGGCGAGTTGCACCAATCTTTAGTATATTTTAACCTCCGAATAAAACTATAGGTGTCCCCTTTTAATGTATCCACTGAAACATCTCGAAAAATAAGCATGTTACAAATAAATGTTCTAAGTAAAAAGTGTTTGTTTGAATGTATCTGTTTTAGCGTATTGATGGGGATGTAGGTAAAGTCAATTTCAACATTTTCTTCAATGGAAATCCCCTATTTCTTATTAATATTCGAATGCTACGTAAAAAATAACGCCGAAAATTGTTATTTTGAATTTTTTTAATGTTACCCTATCGCAGGCGCCATCTTGTTACCACCATCAATTCAAAGAACTTTTTTGTTTCGTAACATGCTTATTTTTCGAGATATTTTGGTGGATCCCTTAAAATAGGGACACCCGGTATACAGTAATAACAGATTAACGCACTTCAACACTAAGAAGTTAGCCCTGAAAGGAGGGCATTTTCAGGAGGGGAATTGAAGGGGTCGGTGACCTTTCGACAAAAATTCATTTTTTTATATCATCTTAATGGCGTTTTTAATGCATTATTGTTGTAAACAATCCATTAGCTTATTTAAAAAATAATGTTAGGACTGAGCGTTTCACATTTAGGAATTCATTGATATACGCCGTATATTTCCTTCACTAAACTATGCGTTAAATTCTGCGAAGAAGAATTAATTCCATTATGATGGAAAAATATTTCCTTCGTAATTTATAAAATGGAATAATTTTCCTAACAGATTCCAGTCGGCCGTTAAATTTTTTTTAATAAACCACGATTTTGAACATTCTTTCCTATTAAAATTTATATATACACTTCACGAACAACATACTATACTGAATACTAGCATCATGTTATAGCAACACAACATTAAGGAAAATGTGTGGTTTTGAACAAGTGCGTGACACAATGTAACAATTGTTTCCATTTCCATAAAGTAATGGTTGGTATAGCTGTATACAATGCCATACATAGATTTAGGGTCTTCAAAAGTCTTCATGAACTTGAAGTATGCATTAGCAAAGAAGTAAACGCTGAATTGCTTTTCTAACATGTACTATTTGCACACTATATACTGTATAGTGCACTCGGGAAAATTTAGTGCTCCACTGTTAAGCCAAAACTTTCGTAAACAAATTAATTAGGAAAAACAAATTCATTAAACAGCGAATGGATTCGGACCTATTTCCTATCAATCCAAATGAAAGCAGCTGCTTTTACACGTAAATCCCCCGAAAAGGTGTATCCATAAATCTAATGCCAAAGGAAATGAAGTGAAAATAGCACGGCGGCCATTAATCGAAATTAATGAAAGGGATCGGGAATTCGCGCAGAAATTATTCTACCGATAGAAGAAAAAAATACTATAACGAGTTATAAACTAAGATTATGTGGAATCATCGTCTTAAGCCGATGCCATTTGGAAGTGCGTGGGAATATGAGAAAAGATTATAGAATCCGATCACATCCTCCAAAGATTTTACATACCAGTACTTAAAGCATTTTAAAATAATATTTAGAACGCAAATTATACTATGCAGTCGAACCTCGTTAAGACGAATCTCAAGAGACGTCAACACTTGTTCATTTAAACCGTAGTTCGTATTATCAGAAGGCAGATAAAACATGACTTCAACAATTAATAAGAACTAAAGTTTCATCAAAATTTAGATCAAATCTTATACTGTATACCCTGCGTGTATACGAACGGAAAGGTGGTAACAGTGTACAGCTTTTATCGGAGAATTCCCCGTCATAACGTGTTTTTTTTTATTTTCGTCTAAATTTCGTTTTAACGTAACATAGCGCAAGTGCTTAGAAACTCGGAAATATATACATTCGTTTTAGCCGAACGTGTGGAATATTCGAATTCGGAATTCGTTTCAAACGAAGAAATTTACGTTATTCGTCCATATGCATGTACGTTACGTGGACTGGAAATAAGTTCGTATATCAGACATTTGTATCGAGTGAGTTCTTCTTAATGAGATTTCACTTCGGCATAGGATAATAATGGATTAATTTTTCATTAAAATTCTGCGATCATGACATTAAGCATGAATGCAATCTGAAATACCTCGTATGTACACTGCGTTGAAGTCAAAGTGGCCACAAAATGTTCATTTTCAATTTCCCCGACTAAAATCCAAAATTCCCTGACCAAAACTTACTCGTTAATGCATATCAATTATTTTGTCATAATGAAAAATAAAATATCAATTGCAATGAGAAGCTTGGCAAAACACTAGGTTTTGTTACAAGTCTAGCTTAAGAGGATTGGGGATAGAGCTGCTAGCAGACTGAGTGCATGGATAGCATTTTGCTTTTATTTGGGGAAATTTCCCTGATATTTCCATAACTTCCACGACCACTTTTTCCCCTCTGACTTGCCTGACCTTGGCCACCCTAACACCGAACAGTTCCAAAAAGCTGTAACAAGTTTATACACAATAGCGGAAAAGTTTTAGCAGGTAAAAATCCAATCTTTTCTAATGTTGTGTCAAATTATGCCAGCAACGTTATGTTAATTTCGCACAAGGATCGACAAACATTTGTAAGAACTATATTGTTCAAACACAAAATTCGATCTAAAGTGTTGAGATACTTGAATAGCACCTAAAATTATTGAAGAAACTTGACTTTCTTCTAACATCCTACTTTCATTTCGAATAAAGTAAACCAACTTAGTTACGGCCTATAACATTGTCCACTTCCATACATTTTCCCCCTAACATGAATAATACACCTAAAAAGGAATATCCCCGAGCGTGGAATTTGACAGAAAAGAGTAATTCCAAGTAGAAAATTCTTCACAATTTGCGTTTTTCAAAACTTTTCTGGTTACTTTCCGCTGACCGTCCCATCAAAAACCACATCCATGCCCGAAGTTGACCCAAAGAACCTCAGGAGACCCGACCGAATTGCCCGATGTCCCCTGGCTCGCCGTCACCAGGAGGAACCCTCATCCCCCTCTTTTTGCCCCTGCATCCGTCTATAAAATTTCTACCGTTATTTTATCACCTCTTTTTTTCCTAGTTCTCCACACATGTCGCCCTTTACACGCGCGCACCACGCACGGAGTGGGGGTAAAAGAAAAAACGCAGGGGATGAAAACGAAGAAGGATGGGGGGAAGGGGGGGGATGGGGATGTGTATCGCGGGATGAAAAAAAAACAAATAAATTATAATAACAATAACAAAAGCTGGCTCCGTGCATGTGCAAAAAAAAGTGAGGGGCCTCTTTTCTTACGGCGCATGCATCGGCCTATACATAAAAGAGGGGTTAATTCGCATAAAGAAAAAAAATGGGGGAATGTGTCACGCAGGAGTTATATTTAAGTCAGTTTTTGTTGTTCTAAATTGTAAAATATGGCCATTAAAAATGTGGGGGCCTTTGGTTAGGGCCCCGCGACGGCCATTTTGCGTGTCCCAAAGGCAGGGGATAAAGAAAAAAAGAGGGGGAAAGGGGATGGAAACAAGGACCACGCACGCTGCGTGCCACTTTTTTTTGTTTTCCCATATAGTAAACTACAATTACACGACAAATCAAACGTAGTATAGGCTTATCTCCAGTGACGTCACAATGAACAATTCAAATTGAATTTTTTAGTAACGTTTCGCCAGCAGGGTATTGTGAAAAACTTCTTTTAATGGCGGCGAGCACGTGTCCTTTTCGGTTAAATGTTAATGGGATACATTTTTTAGAGTTGTGCCAATTTAAATGTTCTGACCGGACAGTTCCCCTGGAATATTTTATTTATGCACAAAATTCATTTCGGCATTACGACGAACACGACAGCTTACGACCAACGATCGAAATGGATGGTAAATTTAATTTTATTTGTAAATCATGTGTTAATTTGAATAAACTTCATTATAATTATTATATTGTGCGTCAAATGTTGGCCTAAAGCCGATTATTAAGATGTCCGTTAGTGGTCCAATCTCCATGGGAATTTTTTGAAATTTAGTTTTCAATGCTAAAAGTTATGAACACCGTACTTTCGTTTTAACTTTCGGTTGTTTTTCCTTTTTAAATTAATTTAAAAAAAATTAAAATCACCCTCTACTTTTTAGAAAACAAAAACTTGGATAGAATGCAAAAATCCAACATGCCAAACGTGCAAAGCATGCAAAACGAAGCGTTTTTTCGAATTTTTGTATGCATTCCAATTTTATTTAAATTTAAAAAATAAACGAAAAAATTACAAATTTTATAAAACTACTTAGGTCGATGAATCCAAATGCCAAACTGCATATTTTACCAGTTTTTAAAATCGACGGAATGCCGATCGTATATCGTCGATGAAATAACACACAATGCAGATTTTATAATCGGGTACATTCATTTTTTAAAGCTAATGCATTTCTTAAGAATTACAGAAATAAATATTTGCAACCCAAAAAATTCTTAACATTAAGTAGGAAAAGTTCTCTGAAAATTAAGCCAATTCTAGGAACCAGTTTGCTGCATTACTTTCCATCGTGTTTACACGTCCTTGGACATCTTTACCTGAATAAGCTCACAACCGTCTATTCATGCGGCTGGCTCACTCACTGAAATTTCACTTACGAAAACCTCCGAAAGCCGCAAACTAACGAAACAAAAGAATAAAAAGTACAGTTTTGTACCCAATTTCCGTAAGCCAAAACATAACCCTCCAACGGTAACCGTTAATTACATCAAATTCCAAATTTAAAAGTATTTTCAGTTTAAAATTGCAATATCAATAAGAAAAGTTGCAACATCCATCTGTAGTATTATTCCAACTGATGCCAGAATGGTCCTAAGAAAGGGTTAAGCACAAGCAATGTTACGAATAATGCATGTATCAAATTAGCTTCAGAAAATTTTTAGACAAGTGCATTTTGTTTCTCAACAACTTACAAGTTTTTGCGACTTCGCGGCTCCATCGTTCGAAAAACCACATGCAAGATGTATCAAAGTACAGAATAATGATGAATTTGGGACATTTTTCAGCCTCTTTATCTGGCGATTATTTGCTTTGGCCCCGAAGGCGTAACTTAGCGTAAGTTTGCGAACTCGCGCGGCATAATTACGTTTCCATAGAGTGAATTCTAAATGCGTAATGGTCGCTATTCGGTTGCGTGCAAACAACTTTTTTCAGCAGTAACCAGACCAATCTCGACTGGAGAAATTAAGACAATCTCTCTCTAGGAAGTGGTATTACCCCCTCCGCCATTTCTTTTACCCCTCCCCGCACCCCCACATTGTTTGCAGTAGCCATGGCAACGCGTGCAGGGTAAATATCCCGCCAGACACATCTGCATCTTGACGATAGAGAAAACTGTAAAGCTTGTTTGCACACATTTGCCATATTCGCCATCAAGCCCCCCCACCCATCGCCATTTACCCTTCTATTTTGCACGAGCATTGTTTCTCCACGCGCGCCAGTCCCTCATCCTACCCCCATTTTTTTTTCCTTTCGTGCATATAGTCCAAACAACATCGGCTCAGGATATTAAGAAAACATTGAAGGGAAAAAAATAAATAAACAAGGGGATAATGGATGCCAATGGGACAAAAAAGAAGGGGTAAAAGACGCTTTTTTTTATACGTGCTGCTTCGGCAGCCAACAATCGTATCTTTTTTAGCGCCGTAATCTGGTCGAAACTGACGTTAGGGTCGAAATAATGACGAGCAAAAAAGCCGAGGGGGAAGGGGGTAGTAATGCCATGGAAACGATGCCAAATTAACTTAAAAATTGTGCAATTCTCTCGCATCGTGAAGACTGACTAATTACCCCGTGAAAAGACAACAATCCGTTAAATTTGGGTATCTTGGATTCAAGCACAAAGCGGAAGAAGATGAGGTGACTTCGTAATAAGTTCTTCAAATTTCAAAGTAGTTTTGGGGAAACTTTTGAATCAGTTTAATTTTTCAATTTTAAAAACAAAAGTAACCAACAGTTTTCGCGATTCAATAGTTTACCAAAAATTCTCAGGGTCGCCTCAACATTGACCTTAATTATCCTAGATTTACACATGTACATGTATTCCACGCGCAACTTCCAGCATCAATTTTGATTTTTCTTCAAGAAAAAGTCCTTAAAATTTAACAGGAGTTTTGGGTAAACTCCTGAATCAGCTTAATTTTTCATGTTTTTCGATTTTTCTTCAAGGAACACACTCTAGGGTGACTTCGTAAAAAGTCCTTAACATGTTTGAGTAAACTCTTGAATCAGTTTAATTTTTCAATTTTAAAAGCAAGAGTATTCGTGATGCAATAGTTTCAATAGTTGACCAAAAATTCTCATGGCCGCCCCAACATTGACCTTAATTATCCTAGACTTACACATGTACGGAACATCAAGGAACACACTCTATAGTGACTTCGTAAAAAGTCCTTAAAATGTAACAGGAATTGAGTAAACTCTTGAATCAGTTTAATTTTTCAATTTTAAAAGCAAGAGTATATGACCAACAGTTTTCGTCATGCAATAGTTTCAATAGTTGACCAAAAATTCTCATGGCCGCCCCAACATTGACCTTAATTATCCTAGATTTACGCAAGTACGTGTATTCCACGCAACTTCCAGCATTTTTGAATTTTTCTTCATGGCACACACTTTAATACATTTCCGAAAGTTGCGAGCATGCATACGAAACTTTGAGAAAACAGTATTCGAAAAGTTTAGCGATAGATTCAAACTCTTGAACTCTCGATCCAGATCAATTTTTCAATGTTTGAAACATGCATGCATGCGCAGTTTGACATATTATATCAAAACTTTTTCCTTGAATCTTTGCGTGCAGTGCAACTTTCTAATTCTTGCTAAGATTATTTTTTGGAAGATAAACAAAATTTAGCGTTTTATAAAAATAAATACCGGTAGCTTTGGGAAGTTGAATAATACTACACGTGGTGCAATTGGAAAAATACTTTTTGAAGTTGAGAATCCTTCCTTAAGACGGAAGTGTCTTATAAAACTTCAACATTACGAAATATTTCACATAGTTCGTCTCA
>JAQGBX010004644.1:0-14984 GCA_034698745.1 Megaphyllum sjaelandicum | reverse complement strand
TCATCATCAGAGGTTAAATTGATGACGTTATTTATTAAAAATGAACCATTTTTTTCGGACACTTAATCGAACATTTTTGGACATTTAATGGTACATTCTTTCGAACATTTAATCGGGCATTTTTTCGTACATGTATTTAATCGGGCATTTTTTGACGCATAATCGGGCGCAATAGTATGTTCTAAAAATGTCCGATTACAGTAATTCGCACACATTAATGACGTCATTACTAAAAATTACCCAGGTTTAGGACATTTAAACCGCACTTTTTTCGAACAGTTCATCGGAAATTTAATCGAGCATTATTTCCTGCTTTTAATCCGACATTTTAGGACATTTGAAACTCCAAAACTACCCCTTAAGTCGGGGAAATACATAGTTTACGTAAAAAAAACAGCAACATTCATTACGGTATGTCAATTTATTTCCACGGGCATAGCAACATGCATTGAAAAGCGAATCATGATGCGCAAATTATTCTACATGACAAAATGACGTCAACTTGTGATTTTGCGAGGATAGTATCGTTCAAAAAGAAGATGTGTATATGATAAAACGCATAAAAACATAATAAGGGTACTCAGACAGATGCTGCGCAGATGGCACCATTGAGGTCGCGACGTCGCGCGTGCAAAACTTTGCAAACCAATTCGCGCGTCGATTATGAACAGAAAGTGCGATCCAGAAGCATCTGCCTGAGTACCGTTATTCTTGTTTCACTTACAGTAAGTATTTGAAATTGGAATTCCTTAGTTCTCTCAACAGCCGGTAATCCACGCAATCTCTTATGCACCCCACAAGTAACGAGTCCATATACTGTATATCAGAAAGGCAATGACGTGCTCTTGCAAGAACATCCTTCACCTTTCCAGAAGTCGGTGGCATTCTCCAGCACCCGGCGCAGAAGGGAGGGCAGAAGTCGGGGCAGCCGTTTAGGGAACCAGGAGCCCAATGAGTTTGATTAAACACCTGCACGGCCTGATAAGTAGGCTGATCATTTGAAATACAAACAGTAGCCCAGTTTGAAGGTCGGGGGAATTCCCCTCTTGGAGGTTGGCCCTCACGCACATTTTTCGGAGGCCACGTCCGATGTCTGAGCCACTCACCCCTGGGGAACATATGCTGGAAGTGGCACGTGGCGGGAAAGACATGCCAGGGGTGAGGGGAAGGGGGGGTCAAGGGGCACGGCAGCCGGCACGTGCCAGCAGCGCGTGAGAGCAGAACAGACGGAAGTGCTCCCTCCATCCGTTGCGGGACATGGACGTTCAAACGGCAGCATTTCAATGAAAAATTGACCCCGGCGGAGGTCAACTTTTGTTTAAGAAAGCCGAACGACGTTTTACTTATTTGGTGACGGAGAGTGGGAGAGGATTTAAGCCCCAAAATTTATTGGAGGGGGTCAAATTCACGTGAAATGGATTCTGCTTCTGACCCGTGAGAAATTAGCCATGGCCGACGACATGTTCTAACACGGGTAGTTCATTCAGAAATTCAGAATTTTTTTGAACGGTGAAGTCATTCATTGTGTGCGAATTAATTTAACCGTACATTTGTAGGACAACTGATTAAGAAAAATGTACGATTGAATGCCCGAGAAATTAAATTGCCGATTTATTTCAGATTTAATGGACGAAAAAAATGTCTCATTTTTAATGAATGAAGTCATCACCCTCTGATGATGGCATTCTTATGGCGAATTTGATTGGGCCAAAAAATGTGCACTTGCGTACACTGAGTGTACGTTTCTGCACTCGTTTCAATCGGTTGGGCAACATGCATACTTCAGTGTAGTCAGTGCGCCCTACGTTACGTGTTCGATTGGGTTCACTAGGTGCACTGAGTGTACATGGACTACACTGACGCGAGAGTCGGTGTAGTCAGTGAATCCAACACGGCGGACCGGTGACGTCATGAGCTTGCACAGCGCCAAAAACTTCACGAGTTCCGGTTGCACTGGCTAGCCATTTGCACTGCACTAGTGGGCCAATCAAATTCGCCATTGAAATTCAGATGATGACGTAATTTGTTAAATTACGATGATGGTGTTATTCCTTAAATTCTGATGATGGCGTCGGCATCATTCACGATGCAGCCACAAATGTAGTTCTACTTTCCAAAAATTGGAGGATAGCACAGCTATCCATCAGTGTGTCTATTCGCTCCTTTTATAATTAGATGATAAAGTTACAGAAATATTTCGAATAATCAATAATTTTTCAGTTTGCCAAAACTATGTAAAAAGATTGTGCCATTAAATCATGTCCAAATAATGTTCGATTAAATGTCCGAAAAATGGTCATTTTTAATGAATGACGACATCAATGAAAACTCCGATGACGTCATTCAGTGAACATCTGATGAAGACATTCTTAAAATGTTTAGTGATGTCATCCATATGTTTTTTGATGATCACGTCCTTCATAAAAATTCTGCTTATGGCATAATTCATTAAAATTCGGATGATAACATCATTTTTTAAATTATATAATGATAACGCTATTTCTTAAATTATGATGACGTCGTTTGTTAAAATTATAATGATGGCGTTATTTGTTAAATTGTGATGATGACGCCATCAATACTGGTCCAACGGACCAGCATTGTCCTTTTAAAAATAGCAATTTTATGAAATTTCAAATCATTGTTTTATCTAGAGGAGATGTGACATATGGAGCTGAGCATATCGGACTAAAATTGCAGCTATAGGGCAAGAGGTCAGGCACCCGTGATGTGCAAACACGTGCAACGGAACCCCCCTCGCTGAAAAAGCGTCTGTTTTATCCCCACGTTTTTTATCCCACCCTTCCTGCGTTGTTCCTTGTGTGTATACAGAGGTGCATATTGTGTGTGCAGTTGTTGCTAATGCCGGCGGTTGTCTGTTTTCATTCACCTCAGAAACACACGTCGACAGCTGGGGTATCGATTAACGAAATCTGACATATGTAATTATACATCCAAATTTTTTTCTAGATTTTTAATAAAATAAGCGCTGCATGAGGATGGAGTCAGCGTTTACGGTTTCGTCTTTTCAATTCATTTGCATCTGTAAAAATGCTAATTACTAAATAGTAATGCATCGTGTCGGTCCCATGTATTGTATGATATCTCATGTTTACGGGGTGCCTGTCAACGCCAAGTTCGGCTCAATGTGGAGAGGGAAAAATATTTATTTTTTTTGAAAACGTACGAATCTTAAATATACGAAGCCAAATTCTACCTGCATTATCATTAATTTGAATGTGGTGCAGAACTGCGCGAAAATCCGAGAAAATGCTTTTAACCCCTTCGGCAAAACCTAATTCAACTTGGACATAATGTATACAGTAATGTCCCATGTATCCATCATTTTTGCATATATTGCGATCCAAGGCTAGCCATATTTTGTACTTCATTTTAAAACCCACCTAAATCAAATTAAATTCTGTGTTTTCCTCAAAATTAATTTGGAATCAATAATAGAGCCAATCACAATTGAAATCCTTTTATGATCATATTTATGGGATCATTCATAACATAATAATTTGGGAGTTACATGTTTATGTCCAAATTGGTGCTTTAAATTCAGATTTGCGACACAGTGGGACAATGGTTTCCCATATATTTCTGTAATCATACACTAATTTTAAAAATTGCAGACTTTGTCAACTTGGCGTAAAATAACTTACAATTCGATGATGCAATTTTATTTCAAACTTATTAACTACAGATTAATTTGGGCACGAAAGGGTTAAAGTTTGGCTCACCGAATCTTTCAATTAATACTGAAAATGTCTGCCATGCACAGAAAAGTAAAACGCATATAGCGAATGAAGCTATTGGTTATGTCATCAGTGAAGTCAACGTCCCAAGAGAGCGTGCAATGTACTGCAATTGACCGCAAGATGGCGCGCCAGAGGAATCCCATAAAAAATTATAATTTTCTTATCGCCATGGACCATTTTCTAGAAAGCTTTTTCTTAGCAAACAAGATTGTGCAAAAATTGGCTACAAATTCAGTGTCTTGGCCATCGTCGGTGTCTCTCTTCGGAGGATCACACAATAGTCATGTGATTCGTCAACGTCCATTTCGCCACCTGGTGTTGGCGATAAGAGGATTGCTTTCTATTTGCACAATGGATTAAGTTTCAACTTCTATTAAATACATATACGCACCTCATTCGAAAAAGTTTTTATACCAGGGCCTACATATTTCATTTTACACAAGCGTGAAACACTACCGTATAAAGTGCTGGAATATGCATGCAACTGAGCGAAAATAGGATTGGTAATAATATTTTCACAAGTTCTCTACTCGAAAAAGTAACGTCTAAATGCGAAGACCTCCAGGAGAAAAAAAAATCAAATCTACAATAAATATCAAAAGTAAATCCCAGAATTAATGATGGACAAAACTTGGCGTGCTATTTGCAGATTTCGTTCATCAAATAAGCATATCGCTGAAAATACAGAAATGCTTTTTGGGGGAAATTTTAGGACTTATAGGTTTTTGGCATACAAATATAATGCATGTCTAGTCATGTGATCCATTGATTTATTACTGTAAATCAGTTTTGCACCCGGTCCTTGGTGCATAATAATATTACAAGTAATACGTTACCAGTTGCATGATTTCACTACCAATTAAGAATCATATTTGGAGATAAGTTATAATGTTATGTTGATGTACGTAATTTACCGAAAATTATATATTTTAAGCTGACCTTTTGATTTCTGCCCATAGATGGCATTGTAAGTTGGGTAACTATAGAGACTATTAGAGAGCCTAGGTAACTACCTGTTCTATAGAAGGACGGGCACGGTCATAAAAAAAAACAATAAACCTATTTTGTTTTTGTTTATTTCTGTTAAAAATTATCAACCATTAAGACAATATGGCTCCCCCAGACATTTCATATTTAACTTCCTTGACTTTTCCAAGATTTCACGATTTTGCAACATTTACACACGACAATATTCAATATTTTTAAAACTTTAATAATGACAATTTTGATACAATTTCAAAATTAATATAGTGAAAAAATGATACGTTAGGATAAGAGCACGTTAGCACTTCTTCAGTAAGAGATTTACTTGCCGACCACTAGCGCCACCCAGCGGGCAAACAATTGGAATGCTAAGCCCATTACCAATTGTTTGCCCGCTAGGTGGCGCTAGTGGTCGGTTAGTAAATTTCTTTCTGAAGAAGTGCTGACGTGCTCTTACCCTTATACATTTTTTTAATTGTACACATTTTTATTTGGAAAATTTGAAAGTTTTGCAAATTTGTACTCGTAAAAGGTTGAACATTTTTAAAATTTGAACTCTCAAAAGATTGAGAATTTTGCAAATTGAATTTTGCAAACAATTAAAAATTCTGCAAATTTGTCCTCAGAAACTGTTAATAGCAAACGAGTCTTGTTCTTCACAACCAGTGCACTTATTAGAACCTGTATTTATTGTCTATTTTGTGTATTTATTCATAAACTGTTAACAATCTTGAAAATTTGTGTTTGGAAATCTTGAAAATTTGTATCACGAAAAGTTTTAAAATATTACAAATTTGTGCTTGAAAACCGTTCAAATACTGAAATACAGTATTTACTTGAAAATCTTGAAAATATGTATCACGAAAAATTTGCTAATTTCTCATCGAAAACCTTGGAAAATTCTGCAAAATTGTCCTAGGAAACTGTTGAAAAATTTGCACATTTGACCTCTGAAATTGTTGAAAATTTTGAAAATTTGTACTGGGAAAATCTTAAAAAAACTCCCCAATGGGCCCTGAACTACCAAGAATAAGCATTACTTTTGAATTGTGACAACATTAATATACGTTGAATTTCTCAGACATTTTCGAAATAATTCATTCTTTCCAGACTTTTTCAGACATTTTCAACTTCAATAAACATTGCAGGTCATCAAGTGGTTCGTTTTTCAACGTTTTTTGGTCGTGTTATGGCTTCACTGACTTTTCCAAGTCTTGGGGAACCCTGAATATAGCGGTATATGTAATGTATGTATATAACAAAATGACCCACTCTTTGTCTTCTTGTATTTGAAATAAATGTCGAATTAAGAATTACATGTATGAGAAACCCTTACTCGCGCCCCTTTTTTTCAGTTGAGAGTACATGCCGGCGATGTATCTGTCGTATACTCATTTACATGTGTATTGTTGCATAAAGTTGTTTTATTTAAGAAAGAAAAAAGCTGTAATACTGCTATTGAAGGAATCGGAACTATATTTTATACGTTCAAATCGAAAAATGTACAATTAGCTAAATACAAACAGTTGTAATAAGCATTCATATTACATTTGTTGTTGCGTTTCCGGTCGGAACTTATTCATCTTCAAGAACTTCTGATTTGTTCCCATTTAATTAAGAAATGGTACACTGTAGTAGTATACAATTCATATTATATTGTGGGAATTTACAAAGCTTATACAAAAATAGACGCGCGGTATCTCACAGATAAAATTACCCTTTCCAACCACAGATGATGATGTAATTCATCTCAAAATCTACGTAAATGTCAACGACACTGATTTACGCAGACAGAAGAAATCATGCACAGTCTAAATACTCAAACTGTCGTCGAGTTATTTAAAAAAAACATTTCCTTGTGTCTCTCAGATAATAGCGCGAATAACGGATTGTTAATCAATCAAAATTTGCATAACTTAAGCCATAAATGCAGATCATTCATTGTTCGATACGAATTATACAGACATATTGTTATAATTTGCCAATTTCAAGTGTCAATTCGGAGCAGGAAGTCACGTGGCCTAATAATTACAACGCCTGGATAAAGATGCATTATGACTTAGACAACAGATGACATATCCGCTGAGAGGCCATGAGCGCGCAGGCGCACTCGATGCTCTTCGCACATTAAAACATTTTCACATTTTATCCATTTACGAAATGGATATTTCGATGCAGCTGGCCGGGTCACTTCCAGTGATCTTTATCGTTCATCAAATTTTACGCTCGCAAATTCGCCATCAATGTATTTTTCTTGTTTTTTTATCATCATTTTTTTCCCTCTTCTGTTTATTTCCAACACTTGGGAACTCGGCCATGTGGCATTGACTATTGGAAACTAGATCCTTCAATCGAGACTCGATCAGTACCATAAATTCTAACGACAATCCCTTTTTTTTCTATACGGGTTCCCACACCGAAATGCGCGCATCTATGGCTTCAGAGAGCCCCATAGAAGCGCGCAACAATATCATCGTTGAACACGTTACATCCTATGTCTACTAACATGTGACAAATTTCCCAAACTGTTTCTTGTTGACGTATTTTTCCTGATTCGTAATGTATTAATGCCCGCTCTCTATACTGCATATAGATCGAAAAGTATACAGCGCTCGGTTACTTAAATCAACAAAACTTTGAAAGTGTGCCCCATGGGTAGAAAATCGAAATTTCATCAATATTCCAGAGCGTCCTGGTTGGTGCACGCTTGCGCGCCCAAACACCCACCTAATTACTTTTCTTACATGTAAAGGTGATGTCCCTTATACATTTAATTATATACAGGGTGCTTCGATTACACGGTGAACTTCACCAAATAAACAGCAGTCTGCATGAATTTAGTCATAGAAAGACAAAAGACAGGGCCTCCCCTCCAGAAATTTTATATTCAACTTCCTTGACTTTCCAGGTTTTAAATATGGTGAATTTAATGAAATAAACAGAAGTTTATATGAATTTTCTCATAGATGCTATTAAGGGAAAGATAAATGGCTATACATGAAATAGTAGCTCCAGAAATTTCATATTAAACTTCCCTGACTTTTCCAGGTTTTGAACACGGTGAATTTTGTCATTATAATGTGTATACGGAGAAGGGAAATACAAAAAGCATACATGCACACGACAGGGTTCATCCCAGAAATTTGATTTCTTCCCTGACTTTCCAAAATTAGCATATGAATTTTTTTTTGAAAATTTTACAAATTGGTAAGGTCTGCAAATTTTAACTCGGAAAAAGTTGTAAATTTTGCAAATTTGTCCTCAGAATCTATATATATATTGAAAATTTTTCAAATTTGTATTCCGAAAATATTGAAAATTCTGCAAATTTTAACTCGGAAAAGGTTCTAAATTTTAAAAAATTATACTTTGAAAAAGGCGAAAATTGAGAAAATGTGTCCTCAAAATCTTTGCATCTTTGCATATTTTTGAAAGATTCTGAGGACACAGAATCTTTCAAAAATATGCAAATTTGTTTCGGAAAATTTTGAAAATTTTGCGAAATTGTTTAAAAAAATTTCCAATTTATATTGGAAATTTTTTAAAAGTTTGCAAATGTGCCCTGAGATAACCACGTAGAAGCATTAATTTTAGACTGCGACAAACATTAATATGTTAAATTTCCAAGAATTTTCAAAATAAGTCATTCTTTCCTGACTTTTATGAGGAAAACCGTCAATTACGATGGGATTTTTTTTCGAATGCATCAATGCGCGTTAAAATATCGACGTAGAAATATTTAAATACTGTATTTTAATAAAACATCAATAACACTCCACTTTGAATTTCGAAATAAAAAATCCATTAACACGAAAAACCTGCGATGACAAGTCGTGCATAATTTTCAGCACGTGAAATTTACAAAACATGAAAATAAAATTTTCAATTTTTATCCTAATGCATTTTTCATGTTAGACCCGTTACGATAGAATCGTAAACCCTCAGAAAAAATCAGTAATAAACCCTTTCAGAAATTTATGCTATGGATTAATGAGGAAGTGTACATATGAAAAGAGTTAGAAAAAAAAAAGGAAAATGAGGTTAAATTAGATTATAGAAAAATTGATCTAAAATTATTAAATCCACGAGGGATGATCATTTGATAATTAATAAATCCTGTAGATTACATAATTAAGGATATGCACCATCATTAAACAAGAATCATGTTTTTATTTTCAAATTACAAAAACGTCCAAAAAATAAGGCATTAATGTCGTTATCAACTTAAAATTCTGATGACGTCATTCACTGCGTGCGAATTAATTTAATCGAACATGTTTAGAACATCAGATTAAATGTCCGGATTAAATATTCTAAAAATGGACGACTGTAAATGCCCAAGAAAATGCCGAATTTTTCGAACATTGATCAAAACCTTCGATTTAATGTTCACAGAAATGTTCGAAAAACATGTGCGATTAAGTATACGAAGCAATGCACGATTAAATGGACAAAAAATTCCCTATTAAACGTTCTAAAGAATGTGCCATTAAATGTGCAATTTTTTTATTAAAGGTCCGAAAAATGGGTCATTTTCCATGAATGACGTCATACAGTAGACTTCTGATGATGGCATTCTTAAATTGTTTAACGATGTCATTGACGTTCAGACGTAGTGACGTCCATACGTTTTTTGATGATTACAACATTCATGAAAATTCTGATGATGACATCATCCATTAAAATTTGGATAATGACGTCATTTGTTAAACCATGATGATGATGATGCTATTCATTAACTTCTGATGATGACATCATCATTTGCAATGCAGCCCAAGATGTATTTCTAAGTTTTAAAAATCGTCTTTTTTTGGGCACACTTTTGGTTTAAACCCTCCACGACCATGCTTCAGGCACCTTCAAAGATCACCGATCTTGAGGAACCTTTGAGGAACCTCTTAAGGGAAACTTTCTGTTCGGAAATACGAGCACGGATTGCTTTAAACGTCATCTTCTGCAATGTTTTTTGCAAGAGCTGGTTCCATTTTTGTTCGTTGTTTCCCGTATATAAAATGCCCCACCTGGACGCAAAATTGGATGTGGAATTGGGTTCGTTCATCATGTTCAATGTTGACGGAAAAAATGTACGAATTTCGGGTGGCGCGACACTGCATGCGAGACGGAATTCTGGTCGTTCAATTTGCAGCGCATTTCTATGGACGCCTAAGACTTATCTCCGTGTTTTTGTCACACTTCTATATACTTTTCTTTCTATAAATAAAGAATCTATCGTAAACGATTAAGCGTTAAGCTCTTCCCATTATGCATTTGGAACATGTGTTTCTGTTCTCACTCTTTCTTAAGTTTGAAGCTCAGACCCAATTTCAGCGCTCCGGCGTTTGTTTTCTTACTACGGAGCGCCGTGAAATGTCGATATTCAATCTATGGTTTCAACTTGTTTTTTGATCAAATTAAATCGTATGCCCCCGAATAATTAACGGAGAAATTACACCAACTAACAATTTCGTCGAGCTTTTCATACCCCTCTTTTAGTTATTTTTCCGGTGAATTTCACATTCGGACGAAATTTCGTCGGATTCGGGTCACATTCATCCTCGTGTAAACCCGACAAATCAATAATATACCGTGTAGGATAGAAAAAAAAATATTGTAAAACAGAAAAAAAAAAACCTCGAAATACATTACGAAACTAAAGACGGGCCTTTTCTCTTTTGTTTAAATCCACCTAATCCTGGATTTTCGATCTGTTCGAGCTCTTACTCGCGGTCACACGGTCGCCCGCTAAATCCAATAATAATAGATTTTTTGTCGAGTTTCCATTAAACAGGAAATAAACGCTGAAAGACTTTCGCAAACATGTCAGCTATATAGCGTGCGCTTTTAAAAGTATATACGAGAAAATAGAAATGACGAAAGTTTGGTCGAAAAAAGAAACGTTTTAATCAATTGAGCATGCACACACAAAAAAACGTGTTGAGCCAGTGTTGCATGGGCATTAGTCGAAGAAATTTTCAATAATGCCTGAAATTGACGACTAAAATAGTCATTCTTACATTAAAATTACTAATTTAGTAGTTTATCGATCGTCAATCACGTTGTAGCATTAGTCGCTGGATCAGGATAAAGTATTAGCCGAATACAATTTTCAATCACGACTAAAATGATTGACTGAAATCGATGACTATAAATAGCCTCGGAGCAAGGTTATTTTTTGGCGAATTTTCGACAGTTTTAGCAGATTTTCCGACAATTTTGCTAATGTTCGACTATTTTTGACATTATTACAAAGTTTTGACGGATTGGAAGATTTTTCGAAAGTTTTGTTATATTTTTCGAAAATTTGGCAAGTTTTTCGAAAATTGCCAAATTGTGAAAAATGCACACAATTAGTAAAATTGTCGGAAATTACTTAGATACATGTAGTTTCCCAGTCTAGATAAAGACTAATATATCATCAATCGGAAGTGTCATGACTAGAACATTGTACATTAATGATAGATCAATCGACTAATAAATGCCCATCTCTGATTTCAGCGCTATTGCTACAGTCAAACCCCATGATATGTATTCCAAGATGAACCTTTTTATTCAAATTGATTCCTTGTTTAATGCCCTAAAAATAGCTCAGTATAGTGATACGGACGGGAAATTTCATTTTATTTTCAAAATATTTTTAAACCAAAGTTTTCAATTTTATAAGAAGAGGACGGAATTTTTGCATTTATTAAGTGCTTTATTTTGCCAATTACGAAAATAAAGTTTGCACGAACGTTTTGCCCCGAGTTTCGAACTAAAATTACATATTCTCTTTTTTACGAACTCAATTCCTCACGCAAGGGGGGATTCCTCGGTAGGGAATGGAGAATTTCCCTAAATGGGTTTGAAAAGGGTCGTTGCTAGTGATATTTTTAGAAACTTTAACATATTATAAAGGTGAGTGCAAATTGCATTTTTTGTTTTTAATACCATTCCAATTTAGGAACCATCTACTTTTAAGAACTGTTTTGGGATCCCTACACGTTTTTCAAACCGTGAGTCGATTTCGACTTTACATACACGTATAAGCAAGGGATGTGATAATAGGGGTACACAGACAGAAGCTTAACGAATTGTGAAATCACTCATGTAAAAAGAGTTTACATTGTATTCGTCGATTTGAAAACACCGATAATCTCGAGTGTGAACCAATGAGAGTGTAGATTTTTCACACATGACTTCATGGTGGCCAAAATACGATAGGTAAGGCTTCTGTCTGAGTATCCCTAACGACTGTTAATAGCATTATCGTTTAGAATTTGCGTTGATAATCCTTCAACTTCATGCCATTTGCGAACGATGCTTTCTACGCATGCGCACCTGCGCGGGACTTTTTTATTTATTTATTTGTTTGTTCCTCTTTGGACTGGGAGTCGACCATCGGGTCTACGGGAACGTTAAACAAGAAATCAATTTCAAATGGCCTTAATTCGGAGCTTCCAAAAATGATGTAAATTCCCCTAACCGCCAAACAGAATTTCCCGTCTTGATGGCACGTTTCAGGACGAAGAATATACGTAAACATGCCACGAGTTCTCTCCCCGGAGGTTTCCAAAATTAAAATCCTTGTGTAACTTATTTCGGTTGACATTTATATCTGAATGAAAACACAAAACACCAGATGTGTTCACTAGCTCTTGCTGAAAAAAATAGAACTTTCAACACACACACAACATAAACTCTACTTGAAAAAAAATTTTATTTAAAATTTTTTTCCGAAGGAAACAGGTTCTAGTATTTCATGAGCAAATTTGAATAGTTTTACTGCATATTGCTGTTCCAAATTCGCGTGTGCTAAGCAACTCGTTTAGGTTTATACAAAATTATATCTACTTCTCATTAAACACTCGGTTACTCGAGCTTCCTTTTCAGCTGAGACTGCTCTCCATGAAGTTGTTTAATTTAATTAAAAAACAACTATAATAATGCTGCTGAAGAAAAAATATGAACTACATATTTTATACGAACGTCTGCTCGGTTTGTGATTACATCTGTATTTTGAATAACTATAAAGCTATAGTTTTCATTTTAAATCATTAGAATTTGAAACTATAACTTAAAAACTAGAAAAAATCAGGCTTCCCATAGACCTAGAAAACCTTAAAAAGTCAGGTAACTTGAAAATAACTGAAAACGTCAGGGAATTAGAATGATTTCTTTTGAAAAAGTCAGGGAAATTCAAGGTATTGATATTGCCACGCACGGTTCAAAATAAATGTTTCCACGTGGTTGGCTAGGGCCCATTTGCAAACGTTTGCAATACGTACAAATTTGCAATATTTTCATTAGTTTCCAAAAAAACAAAACAAAAAACAAAAAACAAAAACGAGTATACATTTGCAAAATTTTCAACCTTCTTCGAGAACAAAGTTGCTAAATTGCCTACCTATTCCGAGGATAAATTTGACTACAATTTCCAGCAGTTTCCAACAGTTTCCGAGTACAAATTTGCCAAACTGTCTACGTTTTTCCAGTAGAAATTTGCAATAATTGTCAAGTTTTCCGAGTAGAAATTTGCAAAAATGTTAATATTTTCCGAAACAAATTTGAAACATTTTCCAATGTTAATTTTTAAAATTTGTCCAAATTATAGCATTAGTACATTTTTAAAAATGTACAATATTTTGTAAAGTTTTGGATATGCCCAAATATTTCTTAACTTTCTAAAAACAGGAAAATGGACCTCGATGGCAGCTGATTCTAGACATGGGGTACACGAATGTATAACGTATTATGTACGTTTCTATCACAAACCACCTGACGAAATTCAGGAAACTAAAAGCAGATGCAACCTGGACTATTTTTGCACATGCACAGACAGGACACGAGTAAAGTCCGCACTGGACAAGTAAAGCAGATGGTATAAACTTAGGGTGGGGATTATTAGTGAAAAATTAAAAAATATGGACAACTGCTATAACTGATGCATGACGTTAAATATGTTAATTAACTCATTTGATAATTATGCTATGCGTAAACACCTGTACAACTCTTTTATATCATTAAATTTCCTTCGTTTTTGTCACCAGGGGTATATTCTCTTATTTCCGGTAGACATAAAAAAGACACTCATGTAGGATAACAACTGTGCTATCCTGCGATTTTTAAACGTGGAATTACATCTGGGACTGCGTAGTAAATGATAACACCATCATCAGAATTTAAGGAATAACAACATTATCCTAATTTGACAAATGACGTCATCGTTCTTATTTTAATTAATGACATCATCATCAAAAAACTTATCAATGAAGTCACTAAAAATCTTATGAATCTCGAAATCAAAAGTTTAGTGGATGACGTAATCATCCAAATCGATACTTTGAAAATGACACATCGGTTGTCTTAATAATGTTCGATTACATTAATTCACACAAATAATGACGTCACCGTCCACAATTTTTATGAATGACTTAATCGCACTTTTATTCGGGCAATTTGTTCAACGTCCGAACAAATCGGAAAATTAAATGGGCATTTTTATTCGTGCATGTAATTATGCATTTAATCTGGCATTTTTTTCGGACATTTTAGGACATTCTAAACTCCAAAACTATACCCCCCTTTAAGTCTATATACGCTGTAATTTCTATTATCCCAAAGAGAAACCAGTATGGTTCGGCTAAATGGTTTAATAGCACACATTACCTACGGTCTAATATCTTTACGTACATATAAAATAATTTTATATCGTTAATACGAGCTAATGGTTTAGGTTAGTCATAAAACAAATACCCTCCGTGATGAAATGCTACAAAATTAACTTTCCCTCCGAGGAAAATATGAAATGCAGCTGTCATTTCAAAGAATATTTTAAAATTATCACAACTAATAATGCTGTACAATTGTATACAGGGTGTACCGAAAGTCAGCTGCCAAATTGACAGGGTTTTAGACCTACATGTAAATGCCCAGAGAACATGTGTTGGCAATTCCCCCTTCCCCCCATGATTTGCATTGCACATAAGTAATGCAGGGAATCCAAATGAAAACATCAGGGGCAGCCGTGGAAATAAAGAAACATTTGTGCCCACATGTTCTTTGGTCATTTCTACTCCACATACCACCAGCTACAAACCCTGTAAATTTGGCAGAGGACTTTTGGTACACTTTGCATACATGTAACTACAAGTGCTCATGTATTTTTCCGTTCTACCGTATACAATCTGAAGTGGGCCCCCAGGACAGGATCTTTGCCGGGCGATTCCTTTGTACCCCCCCCTCCCCAAGTGCCGTACAGTG
>JAQGBX010004643.1:0-14985 GCA_034698745.1 Megaphyllum sjaelandicum | reverse complement strand
AAAAAATCTGAAAAAATTCAGAGAACCTAGTTATAATATATTGTTTCATTTTCCAAAGTTTCAAAAAGTTTGGATATTGGGATCATAGTGCCGTCTTGAAAGGGTTAAAGAAAAGATAAGACAAAGCTTATTAAAAAATTTGATAGATTTGCAACAAAATTAAATAATTTAAAGGCAACAACTCATATTATCCAAAAGGTTAAGTTAACAAATAAAGTACCTGTAATTATACAACCATACAAAGTTCTCCACAAACTGGAGGAAATTATGGCAGATAAAATTGAGGAATTGCTTGAAGCAGATGGTATTTGTAAATCAGTAAGTCTGTACTTAGCACCTTGTATGCTGGTGAATAAACCAGATGGAAGCTTTAGGTTAGTAGTGGATTTCAAAAGGTTGAATGACAAAGTTACTGGAGATAAATATCCCTTGCCTGAATTATTGAGCGTACTAAATCAATTAGGTGAAGCACAAAATATTTTACCACTCTAGATTTGTGCAGTGGATTCTTCCAACTTCCAGTCAGTGAAAAGGATAGGCATAAATTGGCATTCGGTACATCCTTTGGACATAAATTATACAGGGCTCCTTTGGGCCTTAAAACTTTACCTAGTGTCTATTAGAGACTAATAGACAGTGTGTTAAAGGATGTAATGGGAAAAATTTGTTTTGTGAAACCCCAGAACAACATTATGAGAGGTTACAAATTGTTCTAGACTGGCTCCGAAAAGCAAATTTGATGGCATAACCTTCAAAATGTAAGGTTCTTCAAACCAAAATCAGTTATTTAGGCCATACATTAACTAAAGGTAAAGTTCAACCTAGAGGAAATAACATCAGTGCTGCCAAGGACTTTCTATGTCCAAAAGATGTCAAAGGAGTACAAAGTTTTCTTGGATTATTTACTTCTATTGAAGATTTATTCCAAATTTTTCAGACATATCAGCACCATTATTACATACCTTAGGTAAGGAGTAACCTTTCAATGGTCTGCTGAATGCAAGAAATTCCTGTTTCATCCTTGAAACAGGGATTGACAACTTTTCCAGTTCTAATAATGCTGGACTTTAAAGAAACTTTATTTGTGACAACGGATGCTAGTAATATAGAAAGAAGCTCCAGCTTGTGTCTACAGAGATAATTATTATAAATATTACCTGATGGGAAGAAAGTTCATCTTTATTACCTATCACAAACCCTTACAATACCTTATGACCATGAAGGACAAGGCCATGTTATCCAGATGGGCATTACAACTACAACAGTATGATTTTACTGTGAGATACTAAGTTGCTAAAGAAAACATTAATACAGAGGCCTTAAGTAGAAATGTTTTAAAATAAGTGGTGACATTTAATGCAGAAATTCCCATATGGGTTAAAGAAGATGTTGTGAGGGATCAGCAAAATTGCAAGGAATTACAACCCTTTATTAGACTACAAACTGGCTGTCCAACAAGCCCAGAAATCCAGAAGGAGGCACAGTCTCACTGTTTCAATTTAAACAGTGCAGGATGGCTAGTGCACGCTCCAAGCCAGGAAAAAGAAAATAAAAGGGAAACAATTGAGGAAGAAATAGGGGAAGAAATGGAAAAGAATTAAGAAGAAAAAGTTTTCAATAAAAAGAGTCCTGTAAAAAAAATTTTTAATGCTCCACGCAAGGCTACAGATCAAAGTCAAAATGAACCTTTAGATACAACTTATATAGCCGTGGACCAGTTTCTTCAGAGTCTTTAATTGAGCAGAAAAAGAAAACGATATCATCAGAACATCCATTATCAAATGTTCAGGAAAGCAAAGAGGTTGAATCTAGTGGTATTTTGGTTACACAGGGGAGCCTCTGAAGAAGCCACAGTAAGTCAGCTAAATGAAATCCTTAAACCAAATATGTCTGAAATTCCGGATTCAGATGGGACTGAGAATTTGGCTAACAAGTTATTAGATGTGATGCTAGACGTTGCAACTAAAATACCCGGAGAAAAAGGGAGGCTAACTAAAAATTGCTCTTATTTTTTACAGATACAAGAAATAGCCATGGAAAGTTAAAGGATCATAGAGCATGTTCTACTTGTGTTGTTGATTCTTAACATAAGCCAGATAGTAATATGCAGACAAAATCTAGACGTCGACTATGAAATGGAGATATGCAAATGGAAAAAGCATAAAATTAAATGTTAAACTAAACAGAAAGAATATCCATATAGTATAGTGGCACAAGCATGTTACAAAAATGAGTGTTCAGATTGTGTAACAGCATGGATCGCTAAAATTTGTAATAATGATAAAACAGACAATCTGGTGTCCACTTTCCACCTTGATTTCAAAGAGGAAGTTAGGGGCACTGGAGAGTTGTATCATTGCATGGAAAATAACTTCTCATGCACATGTACAAATAACTTATGCATAGGAACTGCCAATTATTGTGCAAAAAAAAAATGTGCCACAACAGGCACTTGCACATGTGAAATAAAGCCAGCAGCCAGTACTATCATTCACTATAATCAGGAGAGAAAATCAAGTGAAAAAAACGGAGACAAAGTAAGGCTCATTTAAAGGTATTCTTATTTTTCTTACAGATACAAGAAAAAGCCATGAAAAAATTTCAGAATCAAAGAACATGTTCTGCTTGTGTTATTGATTTTTAGCATACACCAGCCAGTAATATGCAGACAAAATCTAGACGTCGAAATGGAGATATGCAAATGAAAAAGCATGAAATTAAATGTGAAACTAAACAGAAAGGATATCCATATAGTATAACGGTACAGGCATGCTACAAAAATTAGTGTTCAGATTGTGTAACAGCATGGATCCCTAAAATTAGTAATAATGATAAAACATACAATCCGGTGTCCACTTTCAACCTTGATTTCAAAGCGGAAGTTAGGGGCACTGGAAAATTGTATCATTGCATGGAGAATAACTTCCCATGTGCATGTACTAATAACTCATGCATAGGAATTACCAATTATTGCGCAAAAAGGAAATGTGCAGCAACAGGCACTTGCACATGTGAAATAAAGCCAGCAGCAAGTACTATCATTCACTATTATCAGGAGGAAAAATCGATTTAAAATTTTGAAATAATTTCTATAAATGAATGCTATTTCAACATCACAAAGCATTCTATAGAACCACAAAAATCTTGAGCTCTGCTGGCTACAAATTTGTTTAACTCCCAAATAGAGGGAGATTTCATAAAGTTCACGGATCCCGTGCTCACTCTAAGTAAAATAAGAACTTTGATTATAAGAAAAAATGGATATGAAGAAATTTTTAGCATACTAGAATCAAAGTAAATCATATTACCCAATAATTTCTCCTATGATTCCGGGGATATCCATATAAAAAAACTACAAAAAGAAAATATATGGAAGCCAAATTCTTTGCAGAAGGCCGCTCCATATGTCAAAGGGTAAACTGTGTATTGCATTTAATGTTCTTAAAAAATTTAAATTGTATGCCTACATATATTGCATATTCAATTGTTGTCTTCATGATTATTCTTGCTAGTTTAGTTTTTATTTACTTAAAAGTGCATTTAAATGTTTATATAAATTGGTAGTTATTAGTTTTCAATGTTTTAAAGTGATCCTTTTTGTATTTAAAAATGCATAAGTTTAACTATGATCATTTTAAATGTAAGTAGCAGTAAAATAAAAAGTACTGCTATTCACACCCATTACATATTAGAAAATATGGGGAAAAACCAAAAAATTCCAGAAAAAACTTTAAAAAGCAGGACCTCTTTTATGTATAATTTGCATTTTTCCATCATTTATTCTTATTAGTTCAGGCCACATGTACTGAACACAAAATTCTACAAAGTGAAGTAACAGAAAGTCAGGACACTCTTGATGGAAAGCATTGCTCAGTTACAACTCAGGCCCAACTCACTTTATCAAATTTGGAATATACTACTTGTCTGTGGTTATCGGACAAACAAAATAATCATCTAATCACCATGGAAATTACTTTTAAAGAAGTACAATTTGAATGGGACACAAGGGTGCTTTATTATACTTTCCCGACGCAGATGGAGTTTATTCATAAAGTTGCATGTCCACAAAACAAATATTGTGGATAGGGAGAACATTGCCATAGAGATTATAGGTTTGAAGCAATCACAAAAGAATCGAAGGATTGGCCTAGCATAACGGACTGTTGTGCTGGAGACATTGGTTCAATGTGCACCATAGTCACATAACAACCTTGTCACCATTACCAATGGTATCTTACCATAACAAACATTAAAACCATTACTAAACATAAAGGGAAAACTTACCTTGAGGTGGTTGGTACATATGACCAATCAGAAACTGATTTGCCAAAAAATCTCATTGTTAGTCTTACCGATTCAAATAAGGCATACCTTTAAAATGCTGCTGACTATAGGCAACCTATCAGAGGCAAAATTAGAGATGTTTAAGCTAACAGTGCATATGCGCGGTCTTCTATTTTTAACAAAAATTCAGTACAATGCCATTTTTTATATGTTATCTATGACTTGTGAACAACAAGAAAATTACTTAAAACAGTTAATTGAGGAAAAATCTAGAATGTGAAATATTAGAGATTCTAACTATAGGATATTTATGGGGAAAGCCGGATCTTTAAGATCAACGCTGATAACCTCACATCCCGTAGTAGTAACATTGCAGCTAGAAAACTTAAAAATGACTTTAAATACGATTAAGTTATGTCCAAAATTTGAAAAAATTATACCACACAAAGGATGTTACTCATGTGCAAAACTAGCTACAATAGAAATTAAAGCATACAGTAGATGTCTTCTAGGTAAGGTCCAAGTACGAATAGTTACCTTGCCCATTTTAACTAGACTTTTAAAAATAACTACTTCCGTTAAGAAATTTAACCCTTTCAAGGTGGCACTATGATCCCCATATCCAAACTTTTTGAAACTTTGGAAAATAAAACAATATATTATAACTAGATGATCTAAATTTTTTCAGATTTTTTTATTCAGAATTAACAGAGTTACGTAATGTAACTTCGAAATTTCAACATCCCAAAACAATAGCATAATTTGTGCAAACTTATTTTTTTATGACTTTTTTTTTAATCTTCAGGGTGTGATTTATTAGATTAATGCAAAAAAACTCACTTAAAAGTATTAGAAATTGATTAAAAACAACTTTGTTTTTAAGCCGATTAACGCAAATTTCTTGAATTTCCATGTTTTTAATTTTCATGTTTTCAAAACGCTATAATTTCCTTAAAAATGCCAGTAGGATGCACCACAAGCATTCATTTCAAAGAGGAGCTATTCCGCTATACACTGAAGCATTGCAGTACAACTAAAAGTCATTTTCTAAGGGGCAATAAATTGATGAATAGCTGGTACTCAAAAGTACCGTCAGGCTCGAAAGGGTTAAAATTAAGATTAGGAGTGTTAAAAAATAAATTTATGACAAAATTTGTCTGTATTCTCCAATGAATGAGGCATGTGGACTCTTTGATGGCTGTCTGAAGGATACAGTCATTTTAATTAAAGAAATAAAAAATACATATGTAAGTTCAATAGCAGGTTCTGCCTCAGGTGATGATTTTTTATTTTCTGAAATTTTATCAAATTTCTGATAAATTATTATAAATTATATAAATTATTATTGCTGTTATTATCATTGGCATATTTACATTTTCATGTATTCTAAGTTGTTTCAAGAAATAATTCAATTATTGCACTCATCTGATGAGTTAAATGATTTGTTAGAGCCAAAATTAAGAGTTCATTGACTCCTACGTCTAAATGTTGGGTGAATGCCAAGATAAAAGAAAGTTTTCTAAATTTAGCTTAAAAAGTTGAATTAAGACAAAAGTAGCTCTGAAAATAGTTTTACTTTAGCAGCTCAGTGTGACTTCTATTGTCACATTATCAGTGCTCCTTCTGCTTTCTCAGCGAAAGTATCGTGTAGTCGTTGAATTGGCACTGGGCAAAGTTGGCTACATCCTTTAAGCAAAGACTCTGTGTGAGAACACTTCAGTGTATTAAATCTAAGTGCTTTAGTCCATCTGTGCAGTGTTCCAGAAGTTTTTTTAAACTTCAGTGGAACACCAGGGCGCCATTACATCAGGTCTTTCGTTCTTCTGGTAGTGCAGCAAAGAAACAACTGAACTAAATAAGGAAAAAACGGCCAAAATGGTTGCGGCAATGGTAACTAACAATAGCAAGCCAATGCCCCCTCAATGCCCCCTCATTTATGAAACATACAGATCTCTTGGTATATAAGCTAGAACAAATTTTCTAAACTTCAGAATTGGGAAACAAATCTGATGCACTTCTGGATTGCGATTGGAATAATCACTTCCAAAAACATTTAGAGGAAGTCCCTTTTTCTCAACAACACAAACAAAAATATAAAACCCTAAAAATCCTGGATGGACGAATTAGGATTGTATAAATAGCTTTTTAATCTAAGGGATTCAGAAACAGGCAGATGTGTGTAGAATACTTGGTCACTTTTCTAATAAAACAAATTGCGTTTGTAATTGCTTTTGCCTCAAAGGATTAGTGGACTTGGAGATGCACTGGTCTCTGCCACACCTCCAAGATAGGGAAAAAGTCTTAATCTAGACATACCTAAGTCGAAAGTATTATTTAGGTAAAATTCAGTTTTATGCTTGTATTTGAGTTTAAGAATGGGTTTAAAATGTGTTTATATTTGAGTTTAAAAATGTGTTTGAAATGCGTTTGTGAAAGTGTATTCGAAAAGTAAATTCACCATAACATATTGTTAAATATGTATACTAACTTTTTAAGATTTCTTTTGTAAATAATTAGTAGTATATTTGTACATATGATTCTGACTGTTTTACGTAGGCCTTCTTTAGCTTTTAGAGTAAACCATTTCTTATATATTTAAGCTTATATTTGGAATCAATTACACACCAAATTAGTCTCGAAAATAACAGGTGTATCTAAACATAGAATATTTATGGGAAAAGCCGGAGCTTTTAATCAACTCTGTTAACCTCACACCCCGTGGTAGTGACATTGCAACTTAAAAATTTAAAAATTACTTTAGATACTATTAAAGTATGTCCAAAATTTGAGAAAATTATATCTCACAAAGAATGTTACTCATGTGCACAATTAGCTATGATAGAAATTGAAGCATACAGCACATGTCTTTCAGGTGAAGTTCAAGTGCGAATAGATAACTTGCCTATTTCGACCAGAGTTCTTAAATCGACAACTTCCATTAAAATGTTTCAAATTCAAATAAAGAGTGATAAAAAATGCATTTACAATAAAATCTGTCTATATTCACCAATCAAAGAATAGTGCAAACTTTTTGATGGCTGTTTGGAAGATCCAGCTATTGTAATCAAAGGTAAAAACAATCCCTACGCAAGCTCGGTTGCAGGTTATGCTACCGGTGACGATTTTCCGTTTTCTGGAGTTTTTTTGGAAACCTGTTTGGTGATTTAGGTAAAAAAATATATACGATTGTAATTGTGATCATTGTTATAATTATAGGAATTTTATCATTCTCATGTGTGATAAGTTGTCTAAAGAAGTAAATTATCAGCTATAATTACAAGATTATTTGGTTTATTTATGTTGAGTTTATTGCCTATTGAGTTGTATGAAATATTAAGTTAAGCTTTTTCTTATTTAAGTCTTTAGAATCATAACCATTGAGGAAAAAGTCACTAAAATAACCTACCCCTTAGGGCAGTGGGATAAAAATTGTGTGCCTGCCAAGAGTCTTGTTTAGAAAATAAAATAAACTTAGAGCAACCTGAAAATACCTATTTTGAAGTGCTTTTGCGTTTCGCTTACTTTCACTTCTCATCTTGCTTTCTTTTGCACATAGCGTGTTCTTCATTGTTGAAAAGTAAACTCTAAAAGTTTAGTGCTTCTTCCTCAATTTACAATGTAATCATTTGGAATACGTGCCTCGCGCTATGATTAAAACCGGTGATAACTTTGCATTAAGACACTTACTACATGAACAACCCATATTAATTGCACATAGCACAATGGCCAGTCAGCTTCAAGCAAAGCAACCGCGTTTTATCATCCCGAAGTTATGTGGTGTGTGCAAAAAAGACAAACTGGATACAATGGTACATTCCATCAATGCAAAGATTCATTACGCTTCGCCCTTAACATTCAAACTAGCGTTCACGGACGTTAATCCGGAAGTCCGGGCAAAAAACATTTATTCACGTTATCACAGCCAAGTTTTTAACAACCCGCTGCGAAAACTGGACAAAGAATTATGGATTAAAAAGGATCGAGAATCGATACAGTGCATCAAAGAACACAATAAACAATTAGTGAAAGCAGTTGAACTTTCACGAAACAAACAAACGTGCAAAAACAAACGTAAGCAAATTCGAAATCCAAAAACGTTACGGATCATCAGGAGCTACATTAAAAAGACGTCTATTTTGGAAGAACAAGCAGACACAGGAGATGAGTGATATCATCACCGAAACCAATAATCGATAGAACCTTAAATATGGAATGCAACCACTCCAAACATACCGCATAAGTTGTTTGATGCTATGCTTTAATAATTGTATGCTTTGATTACTAGTACATAAGGTCTTTCCCATGTTTTCTGTATATTTTACCCTTCTGGTAAAATATAATTTGGAAGGGAAAAATTGTTGAATTGTAATAAATGTGTGTATTGGAATTTTACGATTCTATACGGAATTAATCGACAATTGATTGAATAATTCAAACATGTCCGAATTAGGGAATAGAAATATTTTGATTTAACTAATAATAAAACTTGGCAGAGATTTCGGCGAAGAAAACCAAAATACATCTGGCCGGGAATTTAACTAAAATAAAACTTGGCAAGCACACCTATAACTAAGGGTCAAAAACACTTGTTTTAAAAACCAAAGGATTAATTTAGCAAACGTGAGGCACGTTCAATAAATGAATCAAAAGATTCCCATTGGTCAAAAAACAAAAACAGTAATCAAAAGGTAAGGCTTGGCTGAGAGTGCTGCCAAGTCTCCAAAAAGGTAATGTCAACTACCATTAGCTTAAAATCTTAAAAATAAGGGCCTAAAGGGTAAGTAAAAATAGTATTTAAACTAAAACAAAAATTTTAACCGGACACTTAAAACGAAGGAACTTACGGAAGGCATGCTATTTGGTAAGAGTCAAATGTGCTATTGTTGCCACTATTGATTTTTCTCAAACCAAATAGACACTAACTTTAAAGATTAAAACTCCATACAGGTTAACTGGACTTATAAATTTTTAAGGGAAATCAAAGGGATACCTTTATACTTTAAAGGAAACAAGAACATAGAAAATTGACGAAAGAGAAAGTTCGAATTTGATTTATGGTTTAAAAATTTGTTAAGGTTTTAAGGCTCTAAAAATTTAACTTTGTGTATGTTTGAAAATGTTTCTGGATTACGTTTCTAAATGTTAATTTTGCTTAAATGAATAAAAAGTGTTTTTGGTTGTTATTTGCTTAAAATTGAATACTTACTTAAATAGTAAGATTTGTTCTGTGATTATGCATGAGTTTCTGCATATAACTTCTATGTATTGCATAAGTGAAACAATTATTATAAATAAATGTGTGTTTCTTTGTAACTTTGTGACTGTTTTCTACAGGCCTTCAATGGCCATGTGCAATGAACCGGATTTATAAATTCAGATTATTTTCTGGAAATGATTAATTATGTTAACATTAATTAAAAATATTTTTGGAACATAACTTCATGGAAAACCATCAACATTAAGACATTATAAAATACCTAACTTATTAAAAAAATTAGGATCTTTTTCAATGTTACCCGCCATACCAATAGTTAGAGGCCGATAACACGTTTGAAATCTAATTGCTAAAAGTGCTGTTGGTAGCATATTTATTTCCCCTCCATAGAAGTGTTTTGTGTGGCATTTCTAAGTCACACTGTCACCCACCCTTAATAAAAGCACCAATCAGTGGTTTACATATACAAATTAAAGAAGGCAAACACTTAAAAGATTAGGGAATGAAAACACAAGCTCTCCAAAATAAATTGGCAAGCTTACTAATACTTTCAAAAGAGGTTCTTAGGTGGCCACAAATTCCTAAATAGGAAAAGGGGTAGGAATTACTCAAAAGTAAGCAGGGAGGTCAATGAGGAACCCATATAGTATCCTGAGCATTTAACTCTATGCCATTGGTTAATAAAATAATGGAAATTTGCTAGGACTTTCCACTGGTTAAAAAGATTTCTGAATTGTATTTAGCTGAAAGTAAATAGGAATTATCCCGATCTCTGGATATTTAAGCAGAAGTAAATCTGCTAAAATTTAAAATTTAAAAATTATCTGATTCACACTTAAATTGCATTTTAAATACTCTAATCCAGGAACATCTGGAGGCTATCCCTATTCTCAAACAAATATTTGAAACATTGTAAAATCACAATGACCTAAAATGCAATTGTTCAAAATGTTTTTGGTTCAAAGGAATTTTGAAACATACAAAACATCAGACAAACGTCAATAAAATTCGACATCATCATGTGGTCGGTTATATAAATATTTATAAGTCAACTTCTCGACCAAATTGCTTTTTTTAGGAGCGACGTTTCGGCACCATGTGCCTTTATTCAAGCTTTTACAATTAAAACAGAAAAGAGCACAATGATTTGACATTAAAACGGGAGTACTCACATAATACAATACATAACTGCATAGCTATTGTATGCAGCAAGCTACGATACATCATATTATTTAACAGTATTTCACAGTATTTGCGTGATATATACATTTATATATAAATGCATTTGCTTTGCATCAGCATTAGTTATCCTATACAATATTATATCAAGAAAACTAAATTTAAATGTATTTTTTTAAACATGTATTTATTTTGCTTATATCAGTAATATGTTTTAAACAACTTTAATTTTTAGCCATTTTGGGAATTTTTCGGATATTGCATAAAACATGAAATTCACGTTTATAAATTTTCCGCACATTAATTTTAAATCAAAAAATACCTGAGAATTAAAAAAAAATCTCTATCTATGGACCAATAAGCGAACATCAGGAAAAACTTAAGTATTTAATGACTTTAAAATTAACGATTGGCAAATTCACAATTCCTAGTTGTACACCTGAGTTACCTAGACAAATTTTGTTAATTCTAAACAAATTTTTGGAAAAAAAAAGTTAGCACCAAAGTTAATAAAGTTAAATAATTAACAACAAAAAAAAATAAAATTTATATCTATTTTACAGGACCTCCGCGTTTTATTAAAAAAGAAAAATAACCGTGGTCCAAGTTCGCATTTGTCCAAATTCTTTTACTGAAGACATTAAAATTGTATGCCTAAAACTATCTTCTCGGTAATTCCCACAGAGACTGTTTGCAAATATGATCGCCAGGCGGCAGTTCCTGTCTTGCAACTGGGTCGTTTCAAAAATCGCAGCTTATCTTACCATGTTTTAAATTCGACAGCTAGGAAAAAGCTGCTGAACGTGGAACAATTGTTCTTTATTCAAATTTAATTATTCCTCGTTCTTAGGAAAATTACAATATTCCCACATAAAAAAGAAAGCATTAGAAATATATTTTTGGAAATGCATTTCTGAGACATGTATTTTTAGATTTATATTTCATTTACAAGTTATTCACAATATGTATAGATTGGAAAATTCAAATTCCAAATATCTTGCACATATTTTTTTAAATAAATGTTAACCTATTTTTCAATATATTTTTATAAATTAATGTAAACCTATTTTCAAATATATTTAAAAAATCCCCAAAATTCAGCAATTTACATTAATCCAATTTAATAAGATATTTTAAATGCATATTTTAATTCTTAAAAAAATCCACAAAATACAATAATTTATATTATCGGCGCATATAACTTAATATGGTATTTTAGTTACATAATTTAAATTTTAATATGATTCATCGTGAATTATAAAAAATACATCTTGAAACATATTTTAAATATATTAAACAAAATATGTATCGATCTGTGATGAGGATTTATAAATATATTTGCATAATGCATGATCGTAATCTATTTATAATATGCATTGGGATTAGTTACCTTATAAAATATATGTTACTTAAAACATATTTTAGAAAACTTATCAAGAAACCTAAATTTAAAGGTATTTTTTAAAGATATATTGCAGTAACTAACTTTATAAATATATTCTGCATATCAAATGTATGTTATAAATGAATCTCTTGGTATAAAATTTACCTTATAAATTACATGTATATTTTGTTTCAAACATAATTTACAAAACATATCAAAAACCTAAATTTATACTTTATACCTAATAACAAACTTTGCAAATATTTTTTGCATATCAGATATGTTTTGCGTGTAAATGTATCTCAAGGAATTTTCATTTTGAATTGGGTTGCAGTTATACATTACGCAACACGTACTGGAAGGACCCTCTGTTTGGGGTATCTAAGTCCCTTAAGGCATTTTGATAGCCAATTCATTTTTTTCGTGTTTTTCTTTATACAATGTAGATTCCAAGTACCATCGAAGATGCTTCTGTTTACATCGACATTAAAGTAGCTTTACAGAAACACGGCTATGCGCTAGAAGCCCCAGATCCGATCAAGTGAACTGCCATAAACAGCAATTAGTGACTCCTCTGGGAATGTACATTACACCATTAGTGCCTCCAGTGCACCAATCAACACGGAATATCTTCAGAAAATAACGCGCACTTCAGACTTTCAATTGGTAAAAACGTAGATTTTCGTCAAGTCCTTCGTATTCACTTTTATGTAGACCAACCTTCACCCGTTTCTCGAGTAAGCACAGTCGGAATCGTAGAAATATATTTTTACTACTCACATATGGTTTGAGAAGCCCAATATTTTTATGGTACGAAAAATTTTAATGACAACTATAAAATACGTGTAAAGTTTTGCGGTAGCATCACTTAGGAAGCGTTTAAATGGAAAGTCTGAATTTGTAATAAATTAAAAAGCTGACATTTTTATATTTGCGATGGCTGCTGCTCAAATTATCACATAAATGGCGCTGAAAGATGTCATGTATTGCAAAAGCATGGACATTTGAGTTAAACAGTATTAGTGCTGGATTTATTGGTTTAATTTTACTGTCCAAACATTTGACATTGCTTTCTCACGTGCTATACCGTATATTTCAAACATTCTAAATGAGTTATTCCCTATACAGTAGAACGGCCTTTGTGACATACTATCAAGGGTGGCGCTGTGATGTAACAAAAAGGACTGAATTTTGCAAGTAATTTAACCAAGTTTTCCAACTATTTTTCCATAGTAGTCATCTCAAGGGACGCTAAAATCTGGTCGTTTAAACTAAAGTTCGTATTATCAGAAGTCAGACAAAACATGACGTCAACATTAAGAACTAAAGTACCATTACAGTTTACAGCAATGACATTCTAATACTACTGTATATCCCGCCCCAGTGGCCCCACGAATTTGAATTGAAAGAGGCTGCAATTTTTATCGGGGAATTCCCTGTTGTAACGTACCTTTTTCACACTGTCTAAAATTCGTTTTAGCCGATAATTTTTTATGTCCGAATTCGAAATTCGTCTTAAACCAATTAAAACAAAATTATTCGTCTATTCCTAGGTCGTGAACTGAAAATGAATCAAATATCAGAAATTCGTATAAAGCAAGTTCTTATTAATGAGGTTACACTGTACGTATGCAACATATCCGCATATATTTTATGAATTTTCCCAAATTTTTGGCATGGTACAGTATATACTGCCATGGTGTGGCGCAGTGAAATGATGCCATCTAATGATGTATACCGTGATTACATGCACATTATTCGCAAATTTGTCACCAATTCCAAAATTTATTCTCTCAAATTTGGATATTTCTATAAATGACTACTAACCAAGCCACGGGAGGTCTGAAGTTTTGATTGCGATGTTCTTACAACCAGTACTGCTCACAACCACCAATCTTGAGTAAATCAAAAGTCATTCCCGTACATAACTCGAAATATATGTATAGTCTACCGTATTAAATGTTTAATGCTATCAAACATATTTTTTAAAAATAATGAATGGAGTTCTCCTTTAACAAATGTTTACTTTAAATGTGCGCGTGAATTTGTCTTTATTTAATGATTTTTCTTTCTGAAAATGTTGTATGACATAATGACCGTTTATAATTTATTCACTGCTGACGTCTACACCTCCACAAGGCTCTCGAATCTCCGTGGAATAGCCATTTCTAGGGTGAACAGTGGCGCCCTCTGCCTTACACACAGAGCCTATGAAACGAAGGTGCTAGAACCACCAGTCTGTAATTTAGAGCACTACTTTTGATTTTAAGGTGGCGCTGAACCCTGACAGCTAAGATTTTAAAAAATGTGGAGATGTAACTCATTTGATAAATATTTTCTTACTGATTAATGAGTAGGCAACATTTATAGTGAAATTAACTTGTGATTTTTTTGGCATTAAATGTATAGGGTTTAGCAAGCCATATGGAATGTAATTTGTAATATTTGTTCACCTATGATTAAAACTCATGATTTGTCAAAGGACTCGACCTATTAGTCATAGTAGTAAATGTAAATAGATCATAGTAATATCCATAAAATTGCATACTTTCGAAAATTGCATGACTATTCCCGAGTCTGGATAAGGGAATAGGTACGGAATTTCGGATTTCCCAAAAAATGTCCAAAAAGGTGTTTCAAACATTTTTATTTCATTCAATAAAGTTTTGACGTCATTCACTGAAATTCTCACGATGAAGTGAGTTGTTAAAATTCTGATAATTACATAATTTGTTAAATCATGATGTGACCGTGATTACAGTTATTATTGTTCTACTGATGTCGGAATTAATAAAAATTGTGATGGTGACGTCATTCATTGAAAATGTTTCACTTTTATTACATCTATCTATCTATACTAATATAAAAGTCAAAACGCGGCCATCTTGAATTTTTTGTTCCGGCTAATCTCACGAACCACCCC
>JAQGBX010004642.1:0-14985 GCA_034698745.1 Megaphyllum sjaelandicum | reverse complement strand
TTCTTAGTATCAGAAGTCAGGCAAAGGGTCGTCCAAAGCAGGCTAAACGGGTCGGGATATCATTTTCAAGGGTTAAGCTATGTTCGCACGGACACCCTAAGTGTCACCTAAAAATGAAAAAGGGTGAGAAAGTCACATAAGTGGACAAGCGAACATAGTTATCCTAACAAAAAGACACTTAACTATAGGAGAGAAAAGTTAAGAGACTCATAAGTGACTGTGATGTCAGACTATGCAGTCCAGTAGTTGCCATGTTATTGTCTTTTATCCCTAAGCAATGGATGCATGGTCGTCCATTGTGGAGTTATTAAGCAGACTATGTCATTCGTAAATCATACGGCGCTCTGGCTAATTTCCAGAGTTAGGTGAGTCATGCGAATGCTACTCTCCTAACGGTAGCAGTAACCAACGGGGTTCAAACCTCAAACTTAGGTTAAACCAGCTATTCGGGCTCTAAAAAATGGTGGACCATAATGGAGGACCATTATCCTCTATCCTGGATAACTTCTGTATTCAAACGTCACTTTACTGTGACCTTCGTGAATAAAATATTGTATTGTATTGAATAAATATTGTATTGGTTTACCTTCCATTTTATATTAATCAGTGGAATTCTTTACTCTTTGGGTCAACCTGTAAACCTAACCCTGACTTTTCGAAATTGGTGGTTTAGTGTCAGGAGAACTGGTTTACATCTCAATATGGCGGCCTCTAGTGGTGACATTGAAAATCATTATTCCACGGGCTTTTCAATTCAAAGTAGCCAATGAAATCGTCTCATTGACATTTTGATGACGTCATCCGCGTTGACGGAGGCCGGCAGGGGCCTCAAAAACATTAACACTGACTCTTGACTTGAGGTTTTGGTTCAGCTTTAGAGTCAACTTTCTTTTCAATGGTTACTACTGTTTTCCCTGACCCTCAACTCTAACCCATAACTTTGGTTTACGTCATCTTAGGTTATGGGCTGGGTTGAACCTCTTTGGTTACTGCTACCGTAATAACTCTACACTGACCTGTATTTAGATATAAAGTGAAACCTCATAAAGACGCATTCTCTTTACATGGAAGAATAATGTTAAATTCTTCGTTTAAGACGAATTCCAAATTTAGATATTGCAAATATCGGTTAAAGGAATGAATTTTCGAGTTTTCGAGCATTCCTGCTATCTTATGTTATAACGAAGTAAGCAACCACTCACAGCCGAACTGCAGCGCAATATCCTCCTAAGAATCCTCAACTCAAGTAGGCACACTCATTGCTCAAGACTATCGCTGGACAGCAACAGGAGACAATCATATTTGACTCCCCATCCCCATTCATCCTCAAACGACTATTGATGCGACTTCGAATCAATCCATATTCTTTCTACATTCCCCCTAACAATATTAATGTTAACTTAAATGATACATGACCACACTGCAACTACCCCCACCAATCCTGGACGCACCCCCTTTTCTTTTGTACTCATCTCAACTCACCCAGCTACGCTTATCCAAACCAACAAATATGAAGCCCAAAAATAATGATAACTTTTTGCAATAACAATAACTATCAAAATTAGATGAGTCCGACCTATGGTATTTCTATAGAACTGAAAAAGCTTGCCATAAACTAACATCTATAGCCCCCAAAGACAATAAACACATTTTTGATATACAGTACTCCCTCAATATTATTCTTTCTTTTTTTTTTTTGCAATCTTTTAAGAATAATAAAAGATGTACTACAATCAGTTAGCGAGGCTATTTCCTCGACACTGTCTTTGTCTCTCTCTCTCTGTTAGAACGAAGTTCAGACAATATGAGAAAAAGGTAAACGCCTTGACGGGGAATTCCCAGATAAATGTTGCAGCAGCAACTTCCCATTCATATAATTGTGGTGGGATTTCGGTGAAACTAATTCGTATTGTTGAGATCATGTTTTGTTTGAATTCTCATTTGACGAACTGCGGTTTAAACGGATAAACTTTCACGCCTCTTGAGATTCGTCTTAACGAGGTTCGTCTGTAGTCGCATTGGTAGTTAAATAATTCTCAATGTTAAACTCTAGCATATCTCAAATTTCCTTAAGGGTAGACAACTACGTGTATAGCTTCAACATATGCTTGTCGACGAGCTTCAATTCTGTCATGGCAATGGCATACGCCAACTGTACAGACGTACCTATTCAATACCCGGTAGTTTATTTCGGAAAAGTTATAAATTGAAAGGTTGGTCCTACATGAAGTATTGTGAAGAAGTATCCAATTATTGGAGTCGTTTTAGGCCTTTCCGCTTTCATCCAGGTCTAGCTCATTGATTTCTGACAGCCATTTCATCGTGTTTACAGTTGCCATCTTTTATGCGACGATAAATGAGCACTTGATTGTGCTTTGACACATTGTCAGCCAAAAAGCAACTATTTTACTTTATAAGGCCAATCTTCTTCATCAGCTTCTTTAACGACACTTTTCTCCTTACAATGAATCTCAAACGCTTTTTTACGACGAGTTCCTTGTACTCCTAGTCTATAGGAAATAGAAATCAAGATTGGACCAATGAGGAAGTCTGTTTTATAGCCTCGTTCCTACTTTTATCAATATAAAGAATTTTCCAAAAATCCTCATTTTATTAATAGAGAGGTGAATTTGAGCTAAGATCTATTAAGGCGTAACATTTCGATTTCCTTTCTGGCCATCCTTAAGACTGAATAAAAAGTGTATTTTGTTGTTTTCCAGAAATTAAAAAAAAAATAAGTTCTCGTTGCCATGGAAAGACGTTGATTTCTTGGTTTTTCCTTTTACGTGTAGACAAGCATTGATTTAAACGAACACAAGCAATGCAAGATAGTTCTGCATTGCCCTTAACACTATACTCTTAAAAAGGTACCTTCCCCTATTTCAAACAATTTTAATATTCATAATCAAACGTACAGAACGTAGCTAATGTTACTGCTGAATGTACTTGTATTCGTTATAAAGCTTTCTTTAAATGTTATTTTAATCAGTAAATGCTCTTCTAAGAGATTAAGCTACACTATATTTGACTAATCTTTACAGAAACTTATCTAATTTGAGCGCATCACGAACTAACCCGATAAGTGGATAAAAATTCGATGCCGGGTCGATTTCCACTTATCAGGGTTCGACTGCATATAATTCTTAAACGGGTGTTTGACGAAACGTTGCTCTTTAAGATTTATCCTAACTCGTACAACTTCAAGATCAAAAAATTAAAAAACACGTTATTTTCTATTTTTAAGTATGTTGTGGTATTCAATTAGCCTACTGAAAAATAAAAAAAATAATAAAAATATTTTTTTAGCTTGGCGTGCCTTTCCACCGTCGAAATTACTTGTACGGTATATAAAGTAGGTTATCTAGGTTATATAGTAGGTTATAGTAGGTTATAAGTAGGTTATATAGTAGGTTATCAAAATTATAGTAGTTATAAGTAGGTTATATAGTAGGTTATCAAAATTCTTAATAACTTTTAAGATTGTCTAAATCTCATATATCGTAGATTTTAAGGTTATTTTGGCGAAGATTGAAAAATATAGCGATGTTTAAGACTTTTTTTCAATTTGACAAAAAGTTTCTTTAGTATATTGTGAAAATCTACGGCTATTTTTGCGAGTTCGCGTTAAAGATGCAAATGCAGCGACACTACTCGAAATGTAGTTTTCAGAGAAAGCCCGTGAAAATGCAAAATTCTTGGGAATTTTTTTCCAAGCCAAAAAAAAAAAATCGAGTGAGCGGCAAAGGTAAAACCAATTTCGCAGTCTCGCCATTTGAAATGCAAAACTCTTTTTTCGGATTCCGAGTTGAAAAGCAAAACAAAAGTTAGTTTTTGTCTATTGAAAGAAACGCTAAGCCCGAAGCTTTTCCAACGATCATTTTGTTAGTTTCGCTATTTGGTTTGCATTATTTCTGCTTGGAAATGTGCATCACGTACTCGCAATGACACTTTTGCGTAGGAAACACTCTGCTGCCACCTCAGGACACCCAACATCCAGGCTGAAAAATGTCCTTCCAATGGAAAACTTAATTTAGTTCAGTTTCCTCTTATTATGGGTCTCTCGGGATGGGGTGGAAGACGAAAGAGAGGACGACGGGAAGGCTAGCTGATGCTTTGCTCAACATATACATGTATACATATAGGAAAATGGGCATGGTGCACAAGAAACGTACACAAGAAACGTAGATAACCGTTGAAAAAATACGGTTACAAATATGTAACAATTCGTAAAGTGCGAGTGGGTTGCTTTGCTTTCTAGCGTAATGTTGATTCTTAAAAACTGCGGTCATTTTTTTTGTTGGTATAAATCATGTTTTGAAAAATAAGTATTTTCCTGATTTACATGTACAGTAAAACCTGTTAAGAGTGACCACCAAAAAAATGCTATGTTGGTCACTGTACACACGTGGCCACAATACAGAGAATGCCTGAATTAAATTAAAATAATGAACATGTACACTGCTGTACACAACGCTTAACGTAAATTGTGCAGAATATCATCAAGCGGCTATATTGAGAAATGGGATCATGGCCGCAGCGCCCCCATACCACTTCAGCAATTTGTGGTAAAGACTCTCCATGAAAAACCATTTTCGCAGTTACTAAGCCATACATGCATACACACATCTCTCCTTTATATATACAGTATAGATAGATTGATATTATTTGAAACCATTTTAGATCAACATGTAGATAAACATGTAGATTTAAATTTTCTAAAAAAGCGGTCCTTGCGTATTTGGATCGGAAAACAATGAAGATAAAACTGTATAATTTCGGTAATCTGATTTGGAAACTACTTGAGAGCTGTCGTACCGCAAAGAGAAGTGGAAATTGTATTAACTGGAACGGTTTTTTTTGTACTTGTTCTTGCCCAAGATCGGAGTTTCTCTTCAGGGCTGAGACGCAGATATCGAAACTAGGAAAAGATTTAGGAGGAAGAAAAAAATAACTTTAAAAAACGGAAAAAAGTTGAATATTAAATTTTTTGTTGCCGAAAGAAACGTGTGCAGACTTAAGTTGGGTTTTTTGTCGATCTTAAATTGTTCCATCACATCAATATTTCAAATAAAAGGTCACAAAACAGCCGCAAAAAGATGTCGTAAAAACGAGGCCGAATTTCAACTGTTTGGTAGCGTGGACCCTTGCCAAAAATCGGGCTGAGGTAGTGATTTTTGCTGGATTTTTGGAGGATTTTTAGGGGGAGAAGAGCAAGCAATCGGGCATTACAAGGACGTTATGTGTGATTGCTTGCCTTCGGGATGACTCCTGTGGGAAATTGAAGCAACGCATTTCCTCAACCAGAGAGGAAACTTTTTTATTTTATTTTTTGTTTGATTTGCAAGCAGACTTCTCACTCGGTTAGTTTTCTGTAAACTTTTGGCAATACGAAATCAACCAATAAAACGAATAGGGGGCAATTTTTATTTGTTTAAGAGCGGTAACGATGCAATGACGGAGGAGCAGCCCAAAAAGACTCCACTGAATCGAAACATGGGCTCGATTAAATGGAGAAATTTAAGATAAAGCTGGATACTTTTGGATAAAATTGGTTTGGAAGAAATTTTCGAATGCAAAATATACGATTTGCATTCGCTTCATTTTGCTTATTTCATAGCAGTAAAAACGATTTTGGTTGAAAATTGAGATTTTTTTGTTACACTTCTCATCGTGATAAAGATGTTCGTGAAATTTGTAGCGAGTGAATGATATTGATAAAACCTTTTATTGCATAATGTCCATTTATAAATGACTAGGGTTTTAGTATTACACGAAATGTTTCAGTGCTTTCATTTTGCTCGTAAATTTTAGAAAATTTTCCAAACGTCTTTTTTAAAAAATATTTTCTTTCGTAATAAAGCTTATTTTTTCCCCAGTTTGAAAAACTAAGAATATTCACGCAAAAAATATCGTTCGGCAGGTTTTTTTTTAATTCCAATATTTCCGGATTTATATTTTGCTGGAAATTTCAGAGTAAGTATACATTATATCGCCGAATATCTACACTATCAAGTTGGCAATTCTCCTCCGGATGAAACATTTTTTTTTCCAGCTTCATTTTTGGTACTAAGTCGCCTTGAAATTGCCCAAATATATTGCGCCATCTTATAAATATTGATGAATCCTAGTCTGGCTGAAGCCGAGCCAGAGCCACGTAGTTTATTTCTTGAATGATAGGCGAGGGCCATCAATTCTCTTCTCACATTTAATTAAGCCATATTAATTTTCATTAGTGGCACAACCACGCTCGGAGTTGAAAATTCATTGGCTAATTAAGACTTAAATGAAACTCGGCTCGAAAACGATGTCCACGTTTGTATAAGCGACCACCGTGTGTGTGTGACAAGAGCCTCATAGAACTATGCGAAATAGCATTTTATTAAAAAGGAAAGAATGGGATGGAGCTCGCTCATTATTTAGCAGCCCGTTTCAACGTTACTGAAACCGGAGACGCCTACTTCATTTTTCCGCAAAATTGATGCTAAATCGTTGATTTTGATCTGAAAAATGAGTCGTGTGAGTCCGTAAACCTTCATTATTAACGTGGTCAACAGATGGCGTTGAAGGCGAAAGGACCAGCGGCGCCATTTTCCACACCCTTTTTCATTATTATAATGCGATTATTCACGCCTTATAATTTCGCTACAACTTGTAAATTTCATCATCATTAATATTTCAAAAACAGTTACTTACTGCCGGGTTGTTGTCCCCGTTTAATTGGGTTGGGTGTAACGGTGAATATTCTACAGGTGCATTAAAATAAAAAATATAAAAATGACACAGCGTTCCGCATTAATACGAGTTTTGAACACATACTTTTAGCGACAAAAATTCTGACAGTATTTACTTTATTTTGAAAATATAAATATCCACTAATATATGGGGTGTCAATGAATGCATGGCTAATTAGCCGTAGTCAGTTTCCTTAACGTCTAAATGGCGGCCATTTTGTCGAAACTTTCTATTTAGCCGTAGCCATTTTACCGGAAAAGCTATTTGTCGTAAAGACTCTCCATGAACAATCCTTTTCGCAGTCACTAAGCCACATACATACGTACATACCTCTTCTTTATACATGTACAATATATATATATAAAATTTGTAGTTGGACACATTAGGTAATGGGAAACTTAGCAGGTGGCGTCCGTGTTTTGTAAATCCCTTATTTAGCAAATTTGTAAATGGGACTGACGATCTAATCCCCCTAAACTTCCTATATTTTTTAAGTTTAGTCATTTGTTTCGTGAAGTATTCGAAAAATCTTACTTTGTTTACTTAAAACATTGGAATCGTTCGTTCACAGCTAAGCTTACAAGTTTATAATATTCCATTTTTATAAAATATAAACATTTACTTTAATTAGCAAATTTCCAGATTTATTCAAATCCAGGCGCCCCTAATGCGCCTCGTGGATGTTTGATAAGAAAAAAACTCAATGTCCTGTAAATTCTGTTTAATTTGCAGATAAGCCACGCATGCAAAATGACCGGAACTCGGTGTCCAAAAAATGTAGGCTACATATATAATGGTACTATAAATTCACGCGTTGTGATAATGCCTTAATGTCCGGTTGAAACATTGGAATATCGACAATATGGATCCACTCTATGAAAAGTAGTCTAAATAATTAATTCAGCCATCGATCATTTTATTCATTTATTTATTTTGAGAAATCTGCTATCTGTAATGAAGGCTCAATGGTCTAAATATAGTATTTTGCACCCGACTCAGAAAACATTTTCTTAAAATTAAAGAGAATTATAAACGCGCGCTGCTTAGATTTTACTTCACATTTTCTCAAGGGATTTCCATTCTTTTAACAAGAAATGGAAGAAACTTATAATTAATTCAACTTCTATGTAAGGAGCACGTCATTTTAGCGGGTTTTTTTGTATTTACTATTAATATTTTATTTTTTGGAAAATATAAGCTACGAAATATTGGCCGACCTTTCTACGAAACGCGGATACATTTTTACTACTTTGGAAAACAAATTGCGCATAACGTACTAACGTATGTCACCTTATTTAATTACCAACTGCTATCTGTATTTCACCGTTTAAATTACAGAGTTTGCGGCTCTCTTAAAAGTTTCTTAGAATATTGTTAAAATGCGTTTTTCGTTTAAAAGTGCATGGATAGCGCCACCCTCGCTATTTTACCGATGATGAACCAATCTTTACTAATACAGTCGAACCTCGTTAAGACAAATCTCCAGATATGTCAAAATTTGTTCGCATAAGCCATAATTCGTATTATCATAAGTCAGATGAAATATGACGTCAGCAATAAGAACTATAAGTTTAAACGAAATTTGGATGAAATCCTTCCCCACGTACTGAGTGCGAATGGGAAGGTGCTGCAACTTTTATAGAGAAATTCCCCGGTATAAAGTAGCCTACCTTATCTATGTACAGGGTGAACAAAATGCGCTCATCTCCCCCAATAACATTTCAGCCGTTATATATAGATATGACACATTTGTGTGGCCACATGTATAGTTAGTCAGACAAAAAGTACGTGAAGGACATAAAATAGACATATGGTCCCAATTAGAAAGTTGTAGGGAATCGTGAAATTAGTTTAACGGGTGCATTTGCGACATTCCATTATTAATATTCTCGTTCCAAACAACATTTTAGTTTTTCATGTTTGCTAACCTGCACAGCAACAATGCAATGCAGAAAAGTTCGTAATCGTAATAGAAGATTCGGGGGCATGGCCAAGTCACAGATTCTCGGTGAATTACGAAATGGCAACATTTACAATTGCATTCATGAAAATCACATTTTATAGTGTCAAGGTGCTGCACTAATCAGTGTTTCTACATTCCTTATTCACTCAGTTCCAACGCTTAATCTGTGAATTAGCCCTGCCCCCGAATATTTAAGAACGAGCTTTCTGCATTGCACTTCTGCCGTGCCGGTTAGCAAACGTGAAAACTAAAATGTTGTTTGGAACGCGAATATCGATAATGGAATCTCGCAAATGAACCCATTAAACGAATTTCACGATACCCTACAACTTTTTAATTGGGACCACTAGAAAAAAGACCAGCGAGCTCTTCTTATTAATGAGGTTCTATTGTACATCCGATAAAAGGTGCAATGACCGACAATTTTCGCATTTGAAGAGGCACTCGTGGAGGAGGTATTTGCATTATCCAATTTCAGATGTTTCAATAACGAAATTCCTCCTTTACCATTTTCTACCCTTTCGGGGTATATATTTTTTTTCTTCTTTTTTTCGTTCAATTTAGCGCATTTTTCCGCCGTTATTCATTGGCTGCGAATGCCTCGTCCGCGCGATATTTCAATCCTAAAATGCGAACATTTCCGTTATTTGGCGACTTTTCTTCCTGCATTACGACGTGTTATTCGCGCTTTAATACGTTCGGATATAGCGAGAGAGTGCGTCTGCTGGGGGTCACGTTCACAAACAGCGCTAGTTCACCTGAACTCAACTGATGTACTCTGTGTTCTGGCATCCTTAAGCCTCTTTCACCCCCCATTATTTGCACCCATTTTCACGCCGATTGTTCGCCCGATTCTCGAAGGAAGTTCGCTGGCATCGTCATATGGCAGCTATCGGAAATTGATGACATACAGAGATCTCTTCGCGGGAGTGCGAACGACGCGCAACTTTTTTTTTTCTCCAGGTCCATGAAACACGGCGTGGGAGGGGCTTGCAGAATGGGTGCTGCTTCGTCATTGGCTCCTCGGCTGATGCCATTGCTCTTGCTGCCAGTTTTGCTGCGTCCCAATTTGCTGCGAATAGCCTGTTTTGGTCAGTTTTTGGATAAACCGTTGTTCTTATTCGGGTTACACGCCATCTTGCGGAGGGGTAGCCAAATTTAGCAAAATTGGAAAAATTCAGAGGGAATTGCACGGATCTTAGGCAGATTTCATCATTATGCCGAAACCGCGTGACTTCTAATTCACACACTCTAAAAAAGTCATAGCAAATACATGTACAACCTTTTGAGGTTCTTTCCCTTGCAACACCAGGAAAACCTTTTTAGGTACTTCGAAGAACCCCAAAAAAGGTTATTTTTCAAGAACCTTCTAAAAGGTTACAGATAAGGTTCAATACACTGAATACGTTTAAAGGTTTCAAATACACAAATAAGGTTCACTACATAAAACCCCTTGAAAGGTTCTTTATTAAAAAAAGCTCAATATATTGGACCCTTTTAAGGATAATTTTGAAGGTCAATTCTTTTTGGAATATTTCAGTTCACGAAATTCTGATCCGTATCGCCCATTCTGAAGTACCTACGTGATTGTAATGTTTTCATTGTGAAAACGAAGTGGTATTATGCGGAATAGCTGCTTTAACCCAGGAATTTGAACTAGAGCGTTCATTTACATTTTGGAACAAACATCCAAATGTAAAACAGTCTCAGTAGGTTAATTAAAATATTAATATGCACGTGTTTACGCCCTGAAAATGTAGTGCTATTTAGATATACAACTAATATGGCACAGGGTGAAAATTGTAGTAGCCTATTGCGATGGGCACAATAATTTGATCTAACCTAACCGATAACTTAACCTAACTTAACCTAACCTGAAAACATTGCAATGGAGTAAACTGAAATATTCCACAAAGCAAATTACCGTAACATTGATTTTACTTTCGAAATACAACTTCTTCGAGCCAACAGTTACGCATAAAAAGAAACTGCTCGCAGCATTAAGAGTTTCTGGTTTTGCAAAGCAGCTTTTACGTGGTGTGATATTCCTGAAGAGGTTCCTCCAAGAACCTTCGGAACTATAGAACCTTACATGAAGGCCAGTAATGGTGATGTGGTTGCCATTTTTGCTTTAGTAAACAATGTATTTTTTACACGAGATTTCATGATCTGACTGACCAAAGTGTCATTCGCAAAGCTGCTGTCTGAGTACCCGTATGTTTAACTACGCCTGAACTACGTGTATTAAGTAAAGTGGCTAATTTAAGAGTGGTGTTTCAAAGTGATGTCTTATTTTTGAAATTTTGATGTACATTCTAACAGCGTTCGTTTTACGAGGGGATTCAACGAAACACCCTGTACAAGACGTAAGAAATAAGACGGAAGTCACAGCTTCTACATCCACGAAATATCGGAAAAACTGAAGGTTTTCAATTCACGATGAAAATAGTTATCTCCGGGATGAGTTTTTACCGAAATATCAAAAACTGTCGTTACTCGAGTAGCTGAAATCTTAGAAAAGGTCAATAAAAGTCCCGAAGATTGATTGGATACACGAATGCAAACAAAAGTACGTACGACGAAACTAAGATCATTTTGGATTTCATATATATTTTTTTTTTTTTTTTGTTCGAGTAGTCTCTGGTTTGCTAAGCTCGCACAAAAGCTGAAATTGACTGCGGGGAACCCTCTCGCGATTTCCGAAAGTGATTGCTGTTTCTGAACAGCGTGCATTTCCTGAATTTCGACGAAAATAAATGAATGGGGATCCCTAGGACAGCCCGCAAATCGAAACTATCAATTATAATTGTAAAATGGTCATTAGTTCTCGTCCGCGAACCGCGCTGACCGCAGCTTGCATTTTCGTTTATTATTCTCCGTTTTTTGACAGCAAGAAATATGGCCAAAAATGAGATTGTCACTCAAATAGAAGTTTAATCTCGAATGGTTCGCCAGTTAGATGGAAGTTTGGACGACGTCGTTGCCAAATGGGGCCGTCGGGGTTTAACGTAAAAGCGACAGTTCATGACAGTACAGTAGGGGTCATTCATTTCGAAATGACAAAATCAGTAATAGTCAACTAGAATTCTGGTTTAGAAAATTTGGAACACTTATCTTTTCTTATTTATTGTAAAATCGTTGAATATTCTCGTTGATTTTTTTCTTTCTTAAAAGTATAAAGGTGGACAGATTTCAAACTCAAAATGACTTCCATCCACGATTGTTTACAAATGCTAAACTTTTGACGTACAGTAGGGATAGTTTTGGTGCTTCGGATGTTGGAATAAATGTCCGATTTTGGTCTAAAAAGACGTCAATCATCTGATGACTTCATTCATTAAAATTTCGACGGCATCATTTATTAAAATTCTGATGATCACGTCACTCGTAAGTTCTGATGAAGTCATTAAAAAAGTTCTGATGATGACGTCATTCATAAAAGTTCCGATGATGACGTCATTCGTAAGTCTTCGTTGAATTATAATGATGACGTCACTTTTAAAGATTTTAATTGTATTGGGGGAAATTCACAGAGGGTAAAATGCAGTATACATGCAGTACTGTACGCGGGAATAAATTTTATTAGATGAATATACAGAGTTTCACGTTTTCAATGATACATTGATCTCGAAAAATAAAAATTGTAAGCATAAAATAAAGACAAAAGTTATAGGTTTGAAAGGGGTCACAATATGGCGTCACTATTTATAAAATAACGTTCCAAATAATCTTTATCTACGGTATTTTTACGTTGCATTGGAATCTTCAATAACAAACAGAGTGTTCAATTGAAGAAAATGATTTTAAAATTTTACTTTTAACTACAGCGAAATCTAGGCTAAAACAGATAGCGTCATGTTGTGTGACATCCTTCGAAATAAACAACTTTTGTCTCAAACTTTTTTTCATAACATGCCTATTCTCCGAGATGTATCAGTGGATCCTTTTTTTAAAATCTTTAATGGAATGACTTATGTAGACAATATTTCACTGAATACTGTGGCGCATAGTTATAATACTAGAGTTTGCACTGGGAAATTGTTGCAAGTTCCTTTTAGACGTACACAAATGGGCCAAAGAAGCATTCAATTTTTTGGTGTAAAAATGTATAATCACCTTATAAGAAATATATGCTTTAGAGCTCCAATTCAGTTAGGAAGGTTTAAATCAGAAGTGTATACATACCTACAATTAGCAGAGATCGAATTTATTATGGATTGTTTCCCTTAAATTAGGGCTAAATTTGAAAATTTGAAATATAAATTTAGGTTAAAAAATTTTAAGCATAATAATTGACTAAATAGGAGCTGAGCTATTACCTGCCGCTCTGTGCCTTAAGGCCGAGAGGAACTAATTAAAGGATGTTCCCGTGGGATAAACTAGCATTGCTATTTCTCATGGAGGACATCTCTGCCATATCCTAAACGCAGTGTAAAAATTTTTTTTTGTATTATAAACCATTTTTCCGTTTTGTGATCATTGTCGAGTGTTAGTTGCACTCAATAACATGATTTTTTTTTGTCACAAATCTAGCTGAAGAGTATTAGGGATAGAACTGTTAGCAGACTGAGTGCAGGGATAGCATTTTGCTTTTATTTGGGAAAATTTCCCTGACATTTCCATGATTTCTTTGAACACTTTTTCCCTTGACTTTTCTGACCTGTGGCCATCTTGTATATTAATCATTGTAAAGGCCGAATCACACGACATATTGGGATTGGCTTTTGCCGTTGTGATTGGGATTGGGATTGACGATTGCCCAATCACACTGCAAGGCGATTGCAACTGCAATCGCCAGCACGTCGAACTTGTTGCCTCGTTTGCATTGCTTCTATTGTCCCCCAATCTGCTCAGATAATTTTTTTCTCATTCCAAAGTGAACAATTACACCTTTTTGGAATGCATTTCAAATTAATGCGCACATTGTAGTATTGAGCTGGCTCATACGCAAATTTACACTAAAAGAGTTTCCCGCCAAAAGAAAAAGTCACGTGAGCGAGTCTCGGCCTGTGATTGGTCTGCCATTGCGATTGACGATTAGAAAATAGCCAAGGGGGCTAAATGACAATCGCCAATCGCAATCGTTGCCGCTTGTTCTCTGATTGGTCGAGAGTTGCTCGCAATCCTAATCGCAAAGGCAAACCCGATCCCAATATGTCGCGTGATTCGGCCTTAAGTACATGGCTCAGTTACTCAGTATTGTGTATCAAAAACTTTAAATTGTAACATTCTAGCATAAGCTTAAGAAAATGTACACTTTTATGGATTCTTTAGGTTGTCTATCGAGATAAAAGTGGGGACTATTTTTGGTCTACACAATTTCTCAGTGACTGAGTTAAGATATCCAACTTGTGTGAAAGGGAGATAAACAGTATGTGTATACATAATTATTGCAGAACCAAAAGATTTCTTACATCTCAGAACACAGAAAAGATCGAAATTCTTGACACCCTGGAATCGAAATTGTTGTTCCTGTTGATCAATATCCCCATTTTACTGTTTCTTCTCTTCTATTGTTATTACTGCTAATTGAATGCATGCATATATTCATTATAAAGCTTTGTTTACATGCTTTTTTATTTATACATGATCTTCTAAGAGATTAACAGGTATTCCAGCCACTTTTAAGCTCGACTAGAAAGGATTTAAAGGACATCTTGCCCCAAAAAATTGGACAAAAATAGGACATTTTTTGGAAATATAGGAAATCACATCACGGAACGATGTATTTAATTCAATTCAACTCAGTACCTTACAGTCAGCAATTAAATGCCCTATGGTAGAGCCAGAAGTAGAGCCCATTTTTAGGAGAAAGCTCCTACATCATTTGCGACTTAGTCATCATTGTTAAATTGAACTCAAGTTAAATCCGAACTATCGTCAGAAAGGTTATTCCGTCGACTAATCCCATTTAGTAAGCAGAAAATTTGCTGTTTGGTCGAGGTCTTCATACTACTTTATTAATTCATATTACCGACCACTTGAAGATGGCTTCACTTAGTAAGCAGTAATCAGTACACGGATGCTCATTGTGCTGGCAAATTTTTATGACAACCTGGAAAAGTCAGGGAAATTGAAAAAACAATTTCTGGGGGATTAACCCTCAATAGCATCTTAAAGAGGTTACTTTTAGCCGTTTGACCACCATTTGACCACAATCGAGGATAGACGACCTGGGAATCGAACCCAGGACTACCAAATGCAAGACGCTAACCTCTAAGGGTAGCAGTAACCAAAGAGGTTCAACCCAGCCCATAACCTAAGATCACGTAAACCAAAGGTATGGGTTA
>JAQGBX010004641.1:0-14987 GCA_034698745.1 Megaphyllum sjaelandicum | reverse complement strand
ACCAATACGATTTTTAATGGTACCAGTATGAACCATTATAATTTTCATACTGGTTCATACTGTTTTTTCCAATAGGGTTTGTCACCCTATTTTGACGTGTGCTTTTCAAGTAATTTATAATTTGAGGTTGATGAAAATACTCGAAGATCTTGTTTAAATTCAAAACAGTTTAACGGTATTAATTGAAAAATAACAAAATAATTACATGCACTGGGGAAAGAGTAGGCTTCGAAACTGTTTGATGGATGATCTTGAGCCAAAAATATTCAAGATTGACATTTTGCTCGGATGACATTTTGCCATAATTGATTTTTGAAACCTGCCAGCCTTCCCTGACAGCGGTAAATGGCCGACTCTGGTGGTGACCAGAAGAACACCACCTCCAATTCCTAATTATGTACCATATGATGTCTTCAATACAGTATTAAATATACATTGGTGCTGGAACCAGCTCGTGTATCTTTTATAGTGAACGAAACTTCATCTTTTGCCATATCTTTAATATTAGAGATATTGTCTACAGGATGCGTGCTGGGAAATTACGTTTGTCGAGTTAATTCTGTAATAATTATATATTTAACGATTTTCTCCTCTATAAGGCGCTTATTATTCTAGCACGATTTTAAAGTGGATCTAATGGCATACTTGCAACCAAGTTGGCTACTGAAGAACTGTCTTCCTGGGAAATGTCTGGAATTCTTTGATAAAAATATTTTGAGAAAAGTAGGCTTACATTCTGCGTGTTTTTTTTTTCTTTCTATTTTTCACGAGTCCACACGCTTCTTATCACCACCAGGGCCGTACCGTGCCTTTTTGGCCCCCTCCCTCCTCCTCCGGCCTGTCCCATTCTCAATGTTAAAAAAATTTCGCAAATATTAAAAAAAAAATTAAAAAAATTCACCGATTTTTGTGAACAAAATAAAAATTGCCAAATTGAAAAAAAAAATTGCAAATGTTTCCACTGACTATGGAATGAATGTCGCAAAAATTTAATAAAATTTACATTGAAAATGCAATATGGTTTTTTTTTGGCGCCCAGCTTCCCCTCCCCCTCGGCGCCTAGCTGTGTGCAGCCCACCGCGTGGCACCCCCGTCGTTTAGCTGCTGATCACCACCCAGTATTACAGCATGAAATTACCAATTTTAAGGTTTTTATTCTATCAGACCATGGATCTCTGAAAAGTATATCTCAATAACAGCTATGTCGATGTACATGTACATGTAACTTGCATTGTCGTAGTCTTGCATCCCAATGGTGAAACTTCATCCTATCATCACCTTAAATCGCGCCATTGCCCGCTACCTCTATCTGATAAGCTATTTTGTTCTAGAATCTGGGGAATGTTTCTGTCATAACGATGGTGTTTAACACTCTCCTTATGTCTTTTCCAGGTGTCACTGCTGATGGTAGACCGCTGAATGCTCTCTGGTGGGCACTATTATGCATTTGATCGTCCCTGCACAATGGCCCATGCCACGGAAAACGAGCCCAAGAGCCAGTCGCCGAAGACCCCTGATAAAGGCCAGTCAAAGAGCCCACCACCAGCTAAGGGCACGAGCGACAAGGACCAACCCGCCCCGGTGCGGGTCAAGCAGGAACCGACCGCCAGCGAAGCCGACGACCATCTACGAAAATTGTTGGAGAAGCCGAAGCCCAAGGCGCCAGCCCAGGTAGCACGCCCGCCAGCCCCGGTGGCGGGCATCCAGAATGGCCAACGGACTATCAACTCTTACTTCTCGCAAACCAATAAGGGTGCTCAAGGCCCTGCCAAGGAGGCCTCGAAGCCGGAGGACGAGGAGCCTAAGGCACCGGCCATTGACCTGGAAAGTATACGAGGGATCTTCGGGTGGACCACGCTGGGCGGTGTGCACATCCCGTTCATCCTGCGCCAGGAGGAGAAGTTCATGGCTGTGCGCATCATCGAGACCACATTGCTGCAGAAGTATTTGAAGGCTCTTCCCAAGGAGGTGTACAAGTGCACGTTCATCAAGAGCTACTTCATCACGGACAATGAGGCGAAGCTGCTGAACGAGATCAACTTAAAGCATTGCGATAAGCAGTATGGTGCCGAGGTGTTCACCACTAAGGACTATGTGGTGCCACTGAGCGACGTCGAACAGCTCTACGAGTTCCTTACTACCTGTTACCATAAGCTAAGCCGCTCTGCCGTGACCCATCGCAAGGAGGCACGCTGTGGCATCTTGATCGTCGAGGGCAGTTCCATCCCGTACATCCGGCGGCATGGCAGCAAGCACGTGCCGTTGCTGCTCTTCGACCAGGAGATCGTCAAGCAGCTGGAGATGAAGGCGGAGAAGCTCGAGGCTTGGGAAGTGTCCTACCTCATGTTCTGCTGCAAGGTGGCGGACATTGGCAGTGAGTTTATCATGGAGAACTCATGCCTGGTGGTATCTATAGACGACGTGCAGCAGACGGCTGGTGGCACGGTGCAGTTCGAGGAGTGGTGGCCTTCCGCCCAGGGCGAGCGTCAGACGGCACCCGAGTTCTGGACAACTGGTAACGGCAGGACGGAAACCCCAACTGGGAGCAAGGAGCGACTCATGCAGGCGCAGGCAGCGCCGTCACTGACGGTATTCTTTAGTGGCCAGAATGCCCTTCCGCAACCTGGCTTTTGCAGCGGTTCAGATGCCGAAAGAGGATACGCTGACCCGGGCCCGCCTTCTGGCGGCGCTCTGCCTAAACTACCTGCCTGCAATGGCGTTGCTGAAGGAGGGGTGCAGTCCAATTCCCTGCTTGCCTACCCACTGCACCCCCCACCCAATCCGCAGCAATTTCTCTATAACGGGCAGTGGTGGGGCCCTCTAAGCGTGGCCAGGCCGGCCCCTGAAGGGCGCTACTGTCCATCCCTTGCGGCACACTGCCCCGAAGGGCCCACGCAGTGCTCGCCAAGCGCAACACAACTCCCCCATAGCCCCACGGGCTCTGCGCTGGCTAACACTGCAAGGCTGACGCACTACTCTCAGGGCACTGGTCAGGCAGGCGTGAGCCCCAAGACGCCTCACTCACAGCCGTCAAGGGATGGCCCTGGTGATGGGAGGCACTCGTCCAACGCCTCGGTGAGCCACTTTAATGTCACTGTCACTTCATTAGCTCATCAGTTTTCCCTTATTTTTTTGTTTGTTTGCTCCAACCATCAGGGGATTTGTTTGTATTCCTCGTCCACCTTGCATGATTTGTCCATCACAAGTAAATTTGGAATGCTCCAGGATCTGAGATAGTTGACCCCCGTATCCGTTGTCCCGCGGATGTCCAAAAAGTGCTTTCAAAAGCTTGTGACATATGTCGTGCCTCGCAAGGCATGTTTTAGCGTTTCTGGCTAAATTTAGTAAACGGCCTTTAGTCCAAGCAGTTCTAATACCATATCCATCCTTGCATCTTTGCAGCAGTGAAACAAAGTAAATAATGGATACACACATTGCAGAACACAAAACAACAGCAAATGGCACGTTTTAACTTGATGCTTCTGCTACTTATAATGCTAAAAACTGGAAATTGTAAAAGAGATAATTTTTGCATATTAATCTCTTTTTTTTTCATGAAGTTTGACCATACCTTAAAAAGATATTCTTATCAAAGCTGTGATTGCTTGCTTGTCACAGGTAATGGTTTGTGGCACCTTGTCTAGCATAATTTTATACCATTTTAAGGGTAAAAATTTTGGCCGAAGAGGGAAAATCTACTGCAACCGTTTGATCCAAATCAGGATGCATTTCTTGTGCTTTCATTATTTTGACGATATGGCACATTTCCTTCTTAAATTCAGGGACCATAGCCCAGGGTGGCCACAGGCCATGGAAGTCATGGAAATGTTATGGAAATTTTCAAAAGTAAAAGCAAAATGCTATCCATCCATCCATCCCCATTCCTCGATCTTCAGCTAGACTTGTAACAAAATCAGTGTTTCGCCAAGCTTTTCATTGCAATTGTTATTTTATTTTTCATTATGACAAAAAAATTATATGCATTAACGAGTCAGTTTCTGTCAGGGAAATATCAAGGAAATTGAAAATAAAAATTTTGTGGCCACCCTGATACCCTCAATTTTGCAGCCTGGGATGGAAAATCGACGAATTATAATGCTTGACTGACGTCGTCGGTTTGAATGGTAAAATAAGAAAATTAAAACTGAGTATTCCTCTTATTTAGTCAGTAATAATTGCGTTCTCTTTACATGCATTTGAAAGATAATTTTGACTTTCATTTAATTTCGAAAGTTAGCTGCATAAAGCGAACTACAAGGTTTATATTAGCTACTACTTTTGAAATGTAAAAGTGTCTAATATACAGTTAAGAGACCAATGAAATGAAGCGGAAACTATTTTTAATGAAAAGATGAAGACAGTAGTTTTCGTCTTATCTCTAATATTCAAATTGTGTTCAGGCTGGGATGCAAAAAGCCTATTAGCTGCATTTCCACGTTAGCTTCATCCGGTTTATTACGTTTGTAAAGGTTTGGGTGCTGTCATTTTGACAAGCAAGCATTTATATGCAGCGCTTAAAAGATCCATGGCATTAAAACATCATTACATGGAAAAGTTGCTGAAAACTGCTGCAGAATAGGCAAGAATGGTTTGAATATTTCTAAGCTGGAATCTTTATGCTAGCTGGTCAAATTTAAAAAAAGTTATATATTTCTGTACTTGGCTACTCAAGTATAGCAGTAGTACGATAGAACCGACAATACCCAGTTCCCTCAAACATTGATGATACTGTCGGCTTAAATTACATGTGGACAAAAGAACAGTTAAGGTAATGTGAATTATGTTGGAATTTTGTAAAAATTGCAATATCCCTAAAATTTGACGCGACTTAACTTCACCCATTGCTTGGACAGTGTCACTCACGAAAGTTGTCACAACTCACTTTATAACATTGATTCCAGTTCCCATGAGCAGAAACTGAGAAGCTGTGTTACACTGGACTTACCCACTAATTTTGCTAGAGAAATGTAACAATAAAGGCCCTCAGATGTCGCATGAGCTTGAATTATTTTATCTGCATGCTAAAAAGTAGTACGTACCTAGCATTTGTGCAAATGCTTGTAGGGATACATTGCAAACAGCATGATTGTTGCAATAGAAAGGCTGGTTAATAATAAACTTAGGGAGGATCCCCTTGCCCATTTGCTCCCCAAATTGGTGTCTTTTCTGGAGTACACTTAAAATATCTTAGTGAACCCATCCCCGAGAATTATCTGCTATTATCAGGTGGGCTCGATGGTTATGATATATTGCTAGCGTATCCTCTTTTTTATTTTTGAACCAATGTCGTATTTTGTTCATTTTTTTTACTCTCTTTGCCTCCTTGTCTTTTTATTTTGAAAAAAAAAATCAAGTAATGTAACTGATGTTTTCAACTTTGCGCAGAGCGCCGATTACAGCCAGCTCTATGGATTTCCAAAAGTTCAAGTGTCAGGAAGCCAGCCTTCAACTCCATCAGCGATGCGAGGCACCTCCACGGCCGCAGCTCACAGGAATTTTCACAGTGAAAGGTACGAATCAACCAGTAAATGATAAAGAGACAGTGTCCACTGTCACAATATGGATAAGAAGGATCCCTTTTGCCTTCTTGCGTTATGTAGCTTAGGCTGTCTACGTAAGAATTACATAACTAATCTAATGTTACGAAGGATTTGTTACATGACATCATTGATCGCCAGGAATTAGCACTCTTTTGAGTTACTTTATTTTTTCTTCTAATGACCACAACCAATGATACACAAGTCGCTTACCAGATAAGCGGTGAATTTCATCTTGTCCATGGTGTGCTCCAGTACTGTAAGTAAATACACTGCAAGAACTTGGATTTAGGTTCTACATAGAAATCATTGTTGGAAAAGATTATTTCCATATTAGTTTTAACGTGATTATAGTAAGGGTGCTCAAAATGTATGATTTCTCTCATTCTTGATAAAAAAAATAGCGCAGGATTTCATGTTGGTTTTTGTTTTTTTCTTTCTTCCCCAATGACTTTTTTGTTACGTTTTTATAAAAATTAGACGGGCCATTTTTAAATTGAGATAATGGTTTCCAGAAATGGCATACGAGTTTGTATACCTAAAATGCCGTGACTTTTTAAATGCATATGAATCTGGCACATGTTTTCATACAAGCTACTGAACTTGAGCATGTAGCATGCGCCGTTAGTTTTTTTTTTAAAGACATTTTTTTTTTATTTGATGGATTTTGTGGGTCCTTAGATGGGTTTTAATAATTTAATAAATGCATTTTGTGATTATTGGGAACATTTTTATTTCTACGAAAAATTTGTAAGGAATTTCATTGAATAACAATGTTATCAATTATGTATTATTTCAGTATTTCAATTAAACTTAAAAATGTAATGCTTTGAATCACCTTGTAGGTTAACTTGCATTTGCATGCCTCTTGTTAAATACTTTTTTTTGTACTATACAGACGTGCCTCGACTTATGAATGGTCAACATGTAGACAATTAAGTTGGTTGGTTGGTTTGTGGATTTTTAACGTTGTCCTATTTCTTCACACGAGGGCTAAGACAATTAAGTCAGTGTCACACAACATGTACCTTTATGATCATCTCCTTATACGATCATTTGGTGCCTATACATGGACCCAATTTTACGAACTTTATAATGGATCCCTAAACATTTTTGATGTCACAGGCATTAAAAAAATTGCAATTTGCAATCAACTTTACTTAATTGATAGTAATTCCAAAAAATAATTTGTTTGCTTCACAACTACAACAATCGCGTTCTGAATTTATTCAAATAATTTATCCACAAATAGTAAACTGTAGGGTCATGTGCTTGGCCATCCAAGTCAATGCTCATTGTGAACCTTTAAGGGTTTTAATTTTCAAGATACAATAAAAAAATAAACAAGCATCAACGCTCGTTCCTCACTTTCAGTTTAGTTTCATTTTCATCATGACCGCAGCGCCCCCATACCGCTTCAGCAAAGGCGCTTCATTTAAAAAACTTTCGCCCACTAAGCCACTTACATACAAACATACAGCTCTTTATACATGTATATATGGTATACAGCTTTGCATTGTACAGGTGAAGAGAGTTTTTAAGAGGGTCCAAAAGGATTCATTTGAGAATTTACAGTGTAATTGTATCACTGCAAAAGTTTATTTCACAATTGAAATGCTGCAAACCTGCACTTAACGTGCACAAAAACGAATTACAATTACATTCACAGAACTGAAAAGACATGCCTTATGTGAAGGCTATGGCACAAAAAGCCACTTTACAAAAGGTGCTCAAATTGGCCACCGTTTCGCTCGATGCATTTATCAATGCGGGTCACTCAGGATCCTCGCATGTTCGCAAACATCTCAGGGCTTTGCCTTATGTGCTCACCAGCCATGAAAACGCGAGCATTGAGGTCCTGTTCATTGTCAACTGGAGTTTCATAAACCATTTGTTTCATTGCACCTCATAAGAAACAATCAGGCGGTGTCAGGTCTGGAGATCTTGCTGGACACGCAACAGGAGCACCATGGCCAATCCACCTGCCAGGAAACCTCTCGTTTAGGTACACTCGGACGTCGACACCCCAATGGGCCGGGCAGCCGTCATGTTAAAACCACATGTCTTTGCACATGCTAATGGAAGGTCCTGAAGCATCTCCTCTAAATCGCCATTATCTCCGTTATTTGCATGACGTCACGCCCATAGGTTCCCTATCTCAAATGACTCCCTTTTGCACACTCTACACACCCTCATCACCTGTACAATGCGAAGCTGTACACCCTGTATACATGTAATGATAAACTGATCCATTGCAATACAGATTATCATTCACCTGCTCTAGTGCCATAGTGTCCCATTACGAGAGAATCTGTGTTTGAATTCCTCATTTATCCCCGTATGTTTTTTCTTTTAATCAGTCTTTAGTGATGAACTGTATCAAACACCTTGACACCGTCGATAAATTTGGCATTAACTTCATTGTTCTTGTCCAAAATTGTCTTAATGTGTCTAAACCCATAATTGTATTTCTTGAGATGAACCTAGTCTAATAGGAATGAGGGTGTTGGCGATTTAACGCAGGAACTATCCCAGTATTCACTTGGGGGGGGGGGGGGTTGTAGGAAACCGTAAAATCCACAATCAGGAAAGCCAAAATGAGAATTGAACACACGTCTACCTAAGGCTGGGCAGGAATGCTACCATTCTGCCTCCTTGCTACAGTATAGACCCGGCCTCTCTTATATGAACTAATTGGGACCAGAGGTGGCTCATATAATGAAAAGTTCATATATGGAAAATTCGAAAAGTATGAATGTGTTACCATACCAGTCTACAAAAACATCACGGTACATCCATGCCCTAGGTTGGTTTTTGTAACCAAGAGGAATTTTTGCGTTTTTAAATTAATTTTTCCAAGGTGGCCTGCGCCAGCCAAAAAAACGCACTATGCCACTATGTGGTGGACAGGAGCCACGTGGTGATGAGTTCATATAATGCAGGGTTTATACAGTGTATAAGAGAGGTTCTACTATACATGTATTTTTCCTTCTTACTATACCTTTCGTTTCCATAGAGGCGCTTTTTGCTATATACATGTAAGGTCGTTGTCTATGAGGGAAGTTATATTTGGAAATAAATTGCGAGAAATTGCAGGAAAGTTATTTTGACTGCATTAATTTCCTGTTGCTGCTCACATGAAGCGATACTTTCAGAATACATGTATATTCATGCAGTATACTGTTTCAAGGGGAAATGTTGGGGGGGGGGGGAAGGCTCGCCTCCCGACTACATGGCATTTAGTTGCTGACTGTAGGGTAGTGAGTTGAATTGAAAGTTCCTTGGCAGAAGTGTTTCTATTTTCATCCTATGACGTACATTTTTTTACGAGCGGCCTGACGTCACGCTATATAGTTCCGCAATGTACGTGACCAGGGTTCCTCCGGACCTGGAAAACCTGGAAAAGTCAATGAAGAATGGTATTTTTCAACGCAGTACGCCATGGCGATCCAAAATTAATACTTCTACATGGTTAGCTCAGGGCCCATTTTCTGAGTACAAAATTGCTAAATTTTCCAGGTTTTTCCGAGTACAAATTTGCACAATTTTCCACATTTTACGAGGACAAATTTGCACAATGTTCAATGTTTGCCGTATTTACGGTACTGATTTGCTGGATGTGAATAGCTAGGCCATTAGACGAACAATAGCAATTGCAAAACTCTTTGTACTCTCAATCTTTGGTTTCTAAATGCAGCCAATAACTTTACGAAATAGGCTACAGGTACGGTCACATTAGTTTCATGTGAATTCCATCATCCTAATTTTAATGTATATACATGGTGAAATAAATCATTTGTTTTTACATGTTTCAGTTACGTTTTTAGATAAATGCTGTATATTTGGACTTGAAGTAATCCGAAATACATATCCGCAAGAAGTAAACTGAAATGAAAATCTGACCGACCAACAAAAAATCTTAATAAAGTAGCTAACGTTTCATTTTTGTTGAAATAAAAACTGATCACTTGATAAAACGGGAGGTTTTATACATGTATTTATAAAAAAAAGTTTGGAGTAGATGTTAAATTTATTAGATAAAATGGCAAAAAATGAAATGAGCTCATTTGCCGAAGACATCCGACTGACATTCAAAGAAATCTTAATAAATTAGCCAACGGTTGGCTTTTGTGGCATTAAAAATAATGACGTGGGGAGGTTGAAGTAAACACCTGTGGACAGGGGGAGGGAGAGGGTATGACCAACTCGGACGTCCTCTTGGAAAAAAAAAATGAAAATGCAAAATAAAATCAGTTCCCAAAATAATAGGGAAATCGAGCGCAATATCGCATAGGTGAGTTATAAATTGCAAAAGTCAGTAAACAGGGTACCGCCAATCCTGGAAAAGTCGGATAACTTAAAAGCTTATAGTGTCCATTTGCTAACTTTCAAATTTCCCCAGTACAATTTGACAAAATCTTCATTTTTCTCGTGCATAATTAACTTGCAAAATTTTCAACCTTTTTCCGAGGACATGCATATATTTACAAATTTTTCCATGTTTTCCCGAGGTCAAATTTGCAAAATATTCCACGTTTTTTAAAGGATAAATCAACATTTTCACTTATTTTCGAGTAGAGATTTGACAAATTTTAAACAGTTTCTGATGAGGAGAATTTTTCCAAAAATTCCAACAGATTCTGAGAACAAATTGGCAAAATTCTTATACAAATTAGAAAACTTAAAATTTTCCAAATTAAATTTTAAATGGGGGGAGGGGTCCATATTGACCGGACAGGGGGTAGGGGGTAGTCCAATTTTGGATGGCTCCTATGGCTGTACGTCATTTTTATACGTAATTCAACAACAATCCACCGGATTTTGCCGCTGTTGGCTTACTTCTTGTCGCATGCCTTATTTGGATTACTACATGTGAATCATATCGAATGTCGGCTTCCTTCCTGTCGCCTAATATTTGGCGAAATTGTTCCAAATTTGGTGTTTGGAATTGATGCACTCGGTATAAAATAGCAAACAGCACCATGACACCTAATGCCAACAGAAGATGCAAATACTCCAAAAATAGTATTTGTATAATCGTATCTTTGTAAGGAAACATAAATACATGTAATGTTGGATTAAAATCCTCCAGTGTGACTGTAGATTTAATGCTATGGAAAGAGGAATGTGGAGAAACGCAGTATGTGAAGTAGTTATAATTAAGTAGGTCCTGCATGTATAATAAATGCGAATGTATCTCCAAATCCTTCTTGTACCTGCCTCCTATCAACTTGTGACCATGACACGTAAGCACATGGATTTAATGAAATTTGGTAGAGAAATACATGTAAACTTCATCTATTATTAAAAACATCCATTTTGGGAGATGTCGAATTATTCCCATCGTTTTCGTAGTGAGTGTATACGGGCGTTCAAGACACACATTTCAAATAAGCATTTATAATAGACACTGGCCGTCCACTTCTCTGAAATAACACATGTATGTTCAGGAATGATGGAAGAATTTGTTCAAAAAATTTCAGTAAAATCCATGCAGCCGGTTTTCTTTTTAGTTTTCAAAATGATTGTGGAAAACGTAATGAAGACAAATTGCTTTTTACAGAAATTTGACTAACTTGTATTATGTATTTCCTCCACTTTTCCTAGAATAAATGGTCATTCTTGGTTTGAATTAGTTTGTATTGCAATACAAGTGTGCATTGACATTTCGTTCCAAGGTTTCTATCACTGCAGCCCGGATAGAAGCTGTAACAAAACATGCTCACCACTTGAGAGAAAATAAAGGCCTTGTCCAAACTGGTGCTGGAAGCAGTCCGAACTTCATATTTCACACGTCAAAAATATGAGCATGAATTAAGCAAGCTTCTGTGCACTTCGAACTTCCACATTTGTACTTGGATGCACTACCAACTTTTGACATGTTGATTAAAAAGGGATTAAAAAGCATCGACTCAAATGATGCTAAAAGCACCCATTTAAAGTCTGGCCACCTTCGCTATAGATCGCTATTGATCGTGTAGGGTGAAAACACGTGGACTGGTGAAGGACGACGGTCAGTGTTGATGGAAATTCTGATTTTGGAATCAGTACTGGGGCGTGGTTTGGTAGTTGTAGGCGTGGTTAAGCATTCCGTCAGAAGTACTGACGATATGGATTGCACTCGCATCAGTATTACATCAGTTAGGCACTTATGCCTTCAAGTCATATGCCTTTCATCAGTATTACCGGTAGATTAGATGTTTTTACTCAATTCGAATGGAGGGCTATAGAATTAGCCAGTGTGCACATGTGTGTTACTCTGGCGCTATCCGTGTCAGGGTTAGGACGCTTGGTGGAGCTGCCACCATGTCACGCATAGCACTAATAAAGGAAAATATCGTATAAGGTGGAAAGGTATTGATCGTGGCTGATGCAATATATTATGGAGGTATTGACGGTACATGCGATCTTAAGTATTACTGATCGTGTAACTTTCCCTATACGATATGGGTATAAATACATGCTCCCCCCCCCCCCCCCCCTTATTCTCTGTCGATGGATTTGGCCGGATTCCATTTTGTTTTTCGTCATGTTCATGTTTGGTGTGGTGGCGGTCATTTTCGGGACATTTTCGAGACTTCTTTTTATTGGATTTTTCATCAAATTGGTAATTAAATACGAACGTTTAGCGCTTTAAAAGACCGTCTTTTTGGGAGTACGCAACGGCTTTTAATTAAATTTTAACAACATGAATTGTTTTAACATAACCACACCGCCATCCTCAATGCTGGCTATGACTAGACGCCACCTTTCGCACACTAAATTCGAACTCTGGCTTCTCTTCATACAGAACGAGAAAATCTTTCGCCTTTTACTAAAGATTTCCGTGGAGAGGAGTGACTCAATGAGTCTATAGACCTATTTTTGGAGTCCCGCTTTCGGGTGGGACAACTGAACAAGCAAATTTCAGAACATCTTTCCTAACCCTTACCTGCAACCTATTTACCTCTGTCCACCGCGTACAGGAAGTTTTTCAAGTAATTCAAAAATGATGAAAGCAAACTGAATGCTTTGGAACCAGAAGTGTGGCATATTTGTATATACTGTATTTGATATCTTGAGGATTGGACCTGATTCTAAACCCGAAATAAATATTTCATATACCGGTACAAATAGGCTGAAGGCAATTTTATACAATAATTTTGTGCAATAAACAAGGTTTGTGTACGTAAAACCACAAGGACAGGTGTGAAATTTTCCACTCATGGCGTCGATCTACATGTACTTGTAGTCGAATATAAAAGATTTTAGATTATGGTTACTCAACTTATCTTTTGCAATTACATGTATTCCTGATGATTTTGGCGATAACGTGTGCCTTTCCTGTTTACGAGTTTCTGTAATTTCCCGGCTTTACTAGATTATCCATTATGCAATTCAATGAATGTGAGTGTTAATGTTTAGCCTGTCGTACTATTTGTGCCCTAACTGTCCCTAAGGTCTTACCAACTTTTAAATGCGGTATAATATGGCTAGTTATCGTTTGGACGTCTAGAAAATATTTAGTTATACAGTACTAGTATGTCTGAAACTGGGTTTTGCTATAATTCCTACATAAAAAGAATTTTGATATTTACAACGCGGTGTAGAAATGGAAACAATTTTGAATGAAAGTTTCCTTTCTTCTTTGGTCCAAATACATTCCCTGTGCATGTATGAATCATTTTTAATTGCTTGTAGCGCATGGAAAATGCATAGTTGATTTTGAGATTCCTGAATGAACATCACAATTCAGAGAGTGCATTATTTTGACCTATTAAAAATATTTTGATCGACATTTATTGCACTAGTAATAGTATAAATGTGAACATAGTCTAAATCGAGGTCCCGTGTAGCGATCCCGTTTGCTCTCTGGCACGTTAAAGATTCCTCTTGGGGGTGAAAGTCCCCCTTCGTAGACAAAATTTCCAGGTAGGTGAAACTGGCACATCCCCTCACGTTGGTGTTTTGCGCCAACGTTTAATATCCATGAAATTTTTGTTTGGATTGATTTAAGAAACAACATCCATGATGCCATTGAAGATTTCATGAATTGCATGGCTTTGCACCCAGAATTCCTACCTGGTCTGGTTCGTCAACTATGGTGTTGGAATGATTCATTATCTTACAACTTTTGAGCATTACTAAGAAGATTTGTTTAATTATAGGGTAATTTTCTAATTTATATTCTGATTCTTAACTAAAGCTTATTTCTCATAGAAAAATGGGTTTATTAACATTTAAAATGCAAGACTCATTTGTTTAGTTTTTTTTTTCTGAATTTATGTTTGGTGATTGAAAACTAAATTAACACTTCTACAAATAACAAATATGTATAAAACCAATTACCAAAAATTAGCGAGGAAAAATATTTGGATTTGAATATTTATTTATTGATTTGTTTTGTTTTTCAACATTTAACGAGTTTATTGAAATGGCATCATTCTTTGGAGCAAAAGAAAGTTGTTTGATTTTGTAGAGATTTCAATGATGTAAACATGCAATACATTAACAAAATTATGCTTCATTTCCTAATTTTGCGTTAGAACAGTGTGACTGTCAGATATTGAATTTGCAAACAAACTTTTCAATACAGTGTACGTAAAATTGAACGAATGAAATTTAAGGATTAGCATCGACTCCATGCTAAAAGCTCCAAAGGAATCAAACATCATAATGAAATTCCAATTACATGTACATGTAGACTGTGAATTAGCTAGGTCTTTGAAAATTTTATGAATATTCAAAGGTTTAATTACTTTCTGCTTTCGCAAGTCCTGTATGATATGAATGAATAGCTTAAGAAAATATTTATTTCGCTTTCTCCTATAGTTTTTCATTTCTACAAATTCATTCAAAAATAAATCGAAACAAAATTCACACCGACATTGATTTCACGAATTGCTTTCTAGCCGAATATACCGCAACCATAAAAAATTTAGTGAGCCACGCGATAGTGTCAGTGTCTTAGAAAAAAGGCGATGCGATACGATTTGATCGTACCATTCAGATATACCCAGGGTTCTGGGTATACCCATAGTAAAACAAACAAAATGGACAGAGTTACGCGAAGCGATACCATATACATGTAGGTAAATAAATACCTGATCCCCCTTATTCTCTGTCGATGGATTTAGCCGGAATCCATTTTGTTTTTCGTCTATGTTCATGTTTGTTATGGTGGCGATCATTTTTGGGCCATTTTGGAGACTTTTTCTTGGAATTGGTCCATAAAAATTGGTGTTAAAATACGAACGTTTTGCGCTTTAAAAGACCATCTTTGTGGGAGAACACTACGGCTTTTAATTAAATTTAAACAACCTGGATTTTGTAAACATATCGACACCGCCATCCTCAGTGCTGGCTATGACTAGACGCCACCTTTCGTACAGGTAATTCGAACTCTGGCTTCTCTTCATATAGAACGAGAAAATCTTTCGCCTTTTACTAAAGATTTCCGTGGAGAGGAGC
>JAQGBX010004640.1:0-14989 GCA_034698745.1 Megaphyllum sjaelandicum | reverse complement strand
TTGGCATTATTAAAATGTAATTTTCATTTATTTCAGCTTCAACATCGTAAAGCTTCTGTCAAAGTACCTTCAACCTTCGGTGAATTTGTAAGTAATGCAATGGGTGATGGTGTATATTTCCTGCGAATAATTTCATTATTTAATCATTATGTAATCTAGTTTTTATTACAAATAAAAATACCCGTTTGACATCGATTTTGTTACCATATCGAGAGCAAACAATAAATACTGTAATAATTGTATTACTTTTTTCCCCACGATGTGCGCAACGTTTTGATGTTTTTTAAAATGAATGTTTTCGCCGACATGCAGGCAGCTATCGCGGATATTTACATGTATGTTTTAATTGCTATTTGTCTAATTATGAATCAATGCTTTTAATTGAATGCGAAAAACAAATCATGTTTTTCTCTTGTCGTTTAACGTCATTTACCTGAACGAACAATGGGAAAGATCCAATCTTTTCTTGTTTCCTGGGTAACTAATTCACAGCGACAAGTTCATCATTTCTGACAATGTGCGCTTGGGTCTTTAATATTGACAAGCAACAATCCCTGCAAGCATTGTCAATAGCATTGATTATTGAAAGCTGCTTCACCACAAAAAAAATCAATACGCAATGGTAAGATACAGTATCAATACTTCCTTCTGTTTACTTGTACATCAGTACATGCATGTATTTCGAAAATTTTCTTGAGATCATTCAACATAATTACAATTTAAAATATTTTCAATTCGACATATTTTATTCGGCAAAATTAAGCAGCCGGTTATGAATGGATGGATATTGTTTTCTAAAAGAAGTATTGCAATTGAAATGTATTGAAATTTAACACCTGGAATTATGCAATCAATTATAAAAAATTTGTGAACGAAAATATTATCTTCGAACGTCCCTTATTGTAATGCCAATTATACGTATGCTTATGTTCAAATTGCTAAAAGGTTACCTGTCGTTCGAGAAAGTTGAAAAATAGGTGCAATGAAATGGAAGGTACGGAAACTAATGCAAAGGTAAGTTCGATGTTTTTACTTGAGTATCAGGATGATTATAACTTTAATATCATCCTTACGTTAATGTTTCCAATGAACGTAAAGAACTTTTGTATTTTCCTCGCAATTTGTGAAGAATACTGTACCTATTTCCAAGCAGAATTATTTTCTAATACATTTTTAAACAGAACAAAAGAATTGGAAGCGTTTGGAATTTAATGTGTAGTCGAAATTTACGGTAGCTCAGTGTGCAAGTTTTATGTTAGAAATGGCCGTCTCCAATTAAACGCCTGTTTGGATTTGAATTGCGAGAAATATCCAGCTGGGATGCTGCGGTGACCTTTCTTTGTCGCCCTTGTCATCCATCATCGCTCGCTGTAATGAGAATACTTTTTGGTAAGCATTAATTCATTCGATCGATCGCCTTTTCATAAAATATACATAAAATCCACATTTGTCTGATACATGTATATTCAGGTTTATTAATGTTAATGGACCTACCGCGAGAGAGAGGATTAAGCCGTTTGGACGAGAAATGGACCTCGTCCATCTGTCACTTCCCCCTCTTTGATTTTCTTCAGCCAATGCCATTACCTTGGATGTATGGAGCGTACCTCAGCATGGTTTTCGGTATGCAGTCTATGGTCCCGCAATTGGAATTTAAATACAATTTCCATGCAATGCAAATGCAAATACAAAAAAAATGAAATCTTCTGCAATCACAGTGTGTAATTGGAGATCCTTTAACATTAATTAAAATCATAATTATACATGTATACATTTTATAAGAATTAGATTTTGAAAAGACAATGAACATTGAACAAATGCTGATTGTAGGGTAAAACATTGAATTGAATTGAACAAGAAGGGATAAACGTAAAAAAAAAATATTTATTAAATAATAAAATGAAAACTAAAATGCAAATGATTTGATGTTGCAACGTTACCTATAAATGAAATGCCACAAAATAGAATTTTTGTGAAGTAAAAATCTACTACATTGTGATTTTCAGTGAACTAAAATTACAGTCACGCTTCAACAAATTTTAATTCCAATGATATAAAGAATGAACCCAATTTCTAATCGAATCCATTTGAACTGGTAAAACAGGTGCAACAGGGATTACCTTAGGTTTGTTTTACCATCAGAATTGTCTTCTCTTCTTGATCCCTTATTGGTACATCTTCTTGCTGGATACCACGGCTTGGAACAATCATTCTTATTTGTACGGTATCCTCGGTTACCTGTTGTTATTGTCCGATGCAAATCGCTATTGGTACGTACTTTGCCGTTCAAAATATTATCGTTTTAATAATAGAATATAAATAAAAATGATGTTCAATTCAGGTCTCTAGACGCATACCGAAATCCAAATTTGAAAAACACACAAATTCCATTGTGGAATTATGCTATTTTTCGAGCCCAGGTATTTATAAAAAATTAAAAACAAGAATTTGACTAGTACTAAAATGGTCAAATTGTTGTGTTTCAGAATATTTTTGCTATTATTATTGGGTTAACAAAGAAAACATATCTATTTCAAGATATTTCTTGTCTACTTCATGGCTGGATTGAAAAAAATGAATTCTGATTGGATAGGAGGATTTTCAATGCGTTATTTATCGGCACATTGGGTGTTTAGACCATTTCGGTTAGTGCAATTTAATTTAACATTTGTACATGTATATTAAACTGTTAATTTTTCAACATTTACATGCATCTATAATACCATTAGGTTATTTCTGAATGAAGAGCAAGTGGATTATTATGTTATTCATTTGTTCGGCTTTGCTTTTGATCTGACGGTCGGCTTCTTTATGTATTTTGACCACACCCGAAAGGCTGCGTTTTTATTTTGCGCAGCATTCAATTTAATGAATTCCCAAATATTCAACATAGGTAGATAAAATATTGGTCTCGCATTTTCTTAACAAATAATATCGCGAATTACCTGCAAATGTATAAAATTTCATAATTCTATAGGCATGTTTCCATTTTTAATGGTCTCAGCAATGCCGATATTTTGCTCCATGGATTGGCCTGACCAAATTTCATCTAAGATCACGTGCTACTGGAAAAACAAGTTCAATTGCAATCATCAGTTTCGAATTAATGGATTGGCGACCGTGCCTGATGAGCATTTCAATGAAAACTGCGTATACCCGCAACTACAAAATCAAAATAAAATGTCCGTGACAGGCAAAAAGGTATTTAAAAGTATATTATAATCAGACAAAGAAATTGTAAAAATGTTGTAACACTTACAAGTAAACCCTTAAACATTACTTGCAACAAAAGACGAGTTTTTAATCGTATTCTAAAACCCCGCAAACAAAATCTGTTGTTCATACTATAGAATTTTAGACAATGAATCAATTATGCCAGAGAATTTCTTTGCAACAGAAGAACTTTTTTTGATCAGTATACTGATATTGAATTTGTACAAAACGTAAATAGTTTAAGAGCGACATTGAATATTTTGCCTTTTAAAAATACTTATCAACTTAATTAAAATTTGTTTATTGAATATCCAACTACTTAAAATGTCTATGGGGTCCATGGGAATAAAATGTACAGATGTAATGAATGCTTTTGATAATATATTACTGCTGTATAAGCATAGTATTTACATTTCAGAGACCTGGTTTTTATAACAACAGATCAAAGCTCCAAAAAAGGCACCACGTTGCAGTTGTTCTATTTTTAATGCATCTTTCTATCCAAGGCTTTCTGCCGTTCTCTCATTTCATTACACAGGTCTGAATTGTTTAGCAAAACCAGGTTTGTTTAGAAAATGCATTAGAGTAACGGAAAATGCTTTTTACTATGTGGTCTGCTCATTGCAGGGTTACAATCACTGGACTGATGGACTATACGGGTATTCATGGGATATGATGGTCCATTCTTGGCAGAATTTGCATTCTCGTGCGCTCATCAAAGAAAAGCAAACTGGACGACAATTTTATTTGAATATTGATGTAACCAAATATTCTTTCTACAAGTAATTTAAATGATACATATATAATTGCGTGTTTACATCGCCTATGATTTCGTCTTTTAAGAAATTTGTTGCGAGGGACCGTTGGACTCGATATGGAAGAATGGCTAAGCAGTTTGGTCAATGTGTCCAGAGAACCCTCAGAGGCGCAGATATTGAAATCTATTTGGATGTTTGGGTATCTTTAAACGAGAGATTTCAACAGAGGCGAGTGCTGCGTCCATTTCAAGCTGTAACATCTTATTATTTTTTTAAATTAATATGAAGTGCATGGTTATCTCTACAGGCTTTTTGATCCTTCAAGAGACATCCTCACATCCGAGTGGTCAGCTTTTCAACCAACTTCATGGGTTATGCCTTTACTGACTGAATTTTCAGAAACAAGAAATGAGATGAGGGAAAGAGCTCGGCAGTATGAACATCAAGAAGAAAGCCTGCCAATTATTGTATTTTTGGCAGATTTTCCGGGTTTGTATCTAGTGTGCAACATAAAATTAGGTTATGCAAATTTGATAATGTTTGATAATCTCAAAAAATGTTAATTATTAGGAATGACGTTAGAAAATCGCATTCATCCCGACCTTTATCATACTACACTTGAAGTTTTAAGTGGTGAAGTTGCAGTGGAAACCGATGATAAGGCCAATACTACAGTATCCAAAGGGGGAAAATTAAAAGTAACTGCATTTTTTATTTATGAGTCTTTCCATGAAATCTGTGTAGCCTTTAAATTGCACAACGCCACACATGGGAAAAGTTATACTGTATCTGGAAACTTGGCAAGTTTAGGTGTGTCCGAAAAGTCAAGCGCATATTTCTGAGCATTTTACTAACCATGGCGTTTAAAAAAGGAAATTTCAAACTGAAAGTAATTAACTTCATTTATGTTTTTATAATTTGTCAAATTAAAACATTTAATTTTTCGTAATTCACATTGTAAAAAACAGAATTTTTTGAACATGTCGTATTTCCAGATATAACTTTTCTCGGGTGTGACGGCCTTTAGCATGTGTAAGCATTTCGCACCTTTTTTTACACGTACCTATACATCAACCTATAATGTTGAAAGTACACTTTACAAGCATTTATATACAGGGTTATTACAAAAGAATCATCAGGTTTTAAAAATCTACATTTTGAAAAGCATTACAGATACAATAGTAAATAACACATGAAGAGAAAGTGAAAATGTCCAAGTTTTATGAAATCCTCGTGTCACACGACACCCTACTAGATGGTAGTTCAGTTCGGCCCATAAAAGCTGAAGTGTGTACCATATACATTAGTAGCTACCTGAGCACACAAAACGCTTTCTGCTGCATAGTCGCCATTTTTTTATACTGGGTCCGTGCTGCCACCTGGGCGTTTAAAGCTAAGTTTGCAAGCATGCGTTTTAAACTTGGACTTTTTCCCATTCTTTTCGTACTTTTTACTGTATATATTTTTCAAACCTGATGATTCTTTTGTAATAACCCTATATAATAAACTAAATTAAAATATTTGATTTAAATTGTACAATTTCTTCAATATTTACCAGAAAATCCATAGATGTAAATACATTTTTCTTCTATTTTAAAAAATATAGCTCTCCAGTGGACAGTTACATAAAATTCGTGTCACTTCATCAGCACCAGCATGCTATGTTTACGTGTCTAGAAACAAAACAAAAGGCATCTTCAATTATAAAGACAATTTAATGCCTTGAAAAAAATTTATTAAAACCAAATGAAAGTTAGCATGGATAGCTCGTAATAATGGATTTCTTCATTCTTTACATCCCTTTAATATCAAGAAAGTATGTATGGTAAAATTGGAACCACCATTGCAGAAATTACAATCTGTTCAAGAAAGAAAATAATACACAATTTGATATATGATTGCTATTAACGTTGTTTTAAAACTTTCAAAACTATGCAGAAATAAAATGTGAAGTTTGACATTACCTTTAAATATATAATTCTTCGACAAGGTGTGTTAAATTTAAAGAACGGATGTATTGTTAAAGTAGCCGATTTAAATCTAAACCAAGAAAATTGGGTATACTATTGAAAACTTTTACATTCTAGTCGCAGTAAAAAACTTGTAGGCCTTCAGTTCGATGTTACTGAATCTTATCTTCTGAAGGTTTTAACTAAAGACATTGCCACAATACAATCCCACGATTTATCTTTTAGAAACTTAGTTGACAATGTTCCAATGTTGTAGTTTTCCACAAACACTAGTTTTTCAATAAAGCCAGTTTTATTTTTAAATTACAATTGCAATCTTGCAATTTGCAACAAGACTAAAACACCACAACAGTATCTTATAAATTATAGCAACTTAAGTTTTATTACACACAATCTGGACAACTGCACAATGAATTGGACATATTGGCAATGATGCTAACAAACCCCTTTCTACCTAACCCTTTAACGGCTCCACAGTTGCAATTTACAAAAGAAAATACTGACAAATAGTATTTAGAATAAATATAAACACTGAACTGATGCTAGGAAATATTAAAACTGGCGGATATTAGAAAGTGACTAGTTTTTTTTACAAGAAATAACTAATTTGCTCCCACTGGCAATTCAGATATGCAACGAAAATCAGATTTTGATTTAAGCATTATCGAGCACCATAACAGTCTCGCCAAATTTACAGTAATTAACTCAGCAAAAAAACGTTAAAAATATTATCTTAACCCCCCTCCCCTCTCAATTTCATATTAGCATCAAGCAGCAATACAGCAAGCAGAGAAAAATATTTACAAAACTTTACAATACAGCCTTCCTTTGGAAAGCTTAAGTACAATTAATAAATGCTTTCAGATAGAAAATTCACGAAGTTCGCTAAGACATGGAATGTCATTTCATTAATGTGAATTCAGTTTACCAAGGTGAAGATTCTGTCATGAAAACTAGACCATGCACTACTCATTCCAAGGTATGCAAATTTCTGTGCAAACTAGGTTTTTCTTGAAGAGGCAATTCACACGTACGATGTTTAGGGAATAATCTAGTTATAAAAGTAGTTTTGGCTCAAAATCAGGAATTCGATTCCTAACGGAAGGCCAAAACATAACATCTGCAAATTAATCTCGTTGGAAAAACTTTAGCACAGTTTACAAAAACTAACGGAATTACTGCAGCCCGGACTTGGCCTTTCAGCTTCTAGATGCAACCCATAGCAATCTATGCTATTCATCATATCTTAATGCGATCATGCTAGCACTCTGTACATAGATTCTATTTGAGGTGTGAAGTATTTCTTCAGTTCTGGACGTTTGGTTTTCAACGTGGGCGTTAGAAGATTGTTTTCTACTGTAAAACCTTCCGAGGTGATGTAGATATCTTTCACTTGCTCGAAAGACTTCAGCCCAGACTTTTTACCCAATGACGTCAGGTCATCGAGGATGGACTTTTTCAGTAGAGAGTTAGAGCAAAGTTCAGCATAAGATCCCTGTAGACCCTTCTCATGTGCCCATTTCTTGAGAGCCTCAGGATCTGGTACCACAATAGCAACCAGGCAAGACTAAAGAGAAGAAGGAAGGGAAAAAAATAAATAAACCATTGATTAGCTACGGAAGAGCTACGTATAAAATAAGACCCCAATTTGTATTTAGCTTACCTTTAAGCTTTCACCATGGACAAATATTTGGGAGACGAGTGAACCCCTTATGTATATATTTTCAATTTTCTCAGGAGCTATGTATTCACCCTGGGCCAATTTAAAGATATGCTTCTTTCTATCAACAATCCTAAGCGTACCATTCTGGAAATGAAAATATAATTGATCAGAAAGATGAACAGGATCTACAGGAGTGTTGTCTCATGACTTGACATATGATTGTAATTCCAACAAGAATAAATCAACTTACGGCTAGCCACATTCCAATATCTCCTGTATGCAGCCATCCCTCCTCATCTAACGTTTCCTTGGTTTTTACTGGATCCTTGAAGTAGCCCTGGAACACATTGTAGCCCTTTACGCAAACTTCACCTTTGCCATCAGATGCGAAGTATTCCATTTCGGGTACATCAACAAGCTTAATTCCGCAGCATGGCAATGGGGGTCCAACGTGTTCTGGTTGACAATCCCCTTGCACGGTTAGGGTGCACGGCGCCACACACTCAGTCTGGCCATATCCTTCAATTACCTAGTAGAAAGAAATTTGTTAACTTTGAAGCCATTTTAACTATACTTTGGGGCACTACCACAAGCCCAAATTACTTTCTCTTACCAGGCATCCAAGGGCACATCGCATGAAGGTAAGAACATTGCCAGATAAAGGAGCAGATCCAACTACGAGCAAGCGAACCTTGCCACCCATTCCATCTTGGACCTTCTTGAACACCAATTTATCCCAGATGCTATTGTTTCTGATAATGCACCTAGAAAAGTTTAAGATGATAAGATTAGAGATCTGAAATGATTACTCATTAGTATGGCAAAGATTAATGCAAACACTGCTTACTTGCTAATTTCAGCTTCCTTTGACTTTAAAGCAAAGTTTAAGAGATTCCTTTTAATGAAACTAGATTCTGTTGAACCCTTCACTTTGTCATATATCCTGTTGAGAAGCCTTGGTACAGCTGGAGTAACTGTGGGCTTTAAGGCTTGCATGTCATCCATGAGCAACCTGATATCGCCTTGGAAAAAGCCAATACTTCCACCCTCCATCATAAGAGCAACCTATAATTTATAGGGCCAAAGAATAAGTGGTAAGACAAGATAGTGAATTTGGCGTTAGTGTTAAATAACCTCCTTTTAGTAAAGGGATCATTTTTAGACAAATTATAATACCATAGTTTGAGCAATAGATCGGATTTACACAAGTTTAATAACCTTTTGAAGCATGAAGTAGTCTAATCTTAACTTTGAAATGCCAAAAACATTAATTTGTTATAGAAAATAATTACCTCGCAGCATCTTTCTAACATATGTGCCAAAGGTAAAAACGAGATCATGACATCATCAGCTAGTGGTCGATGATCTCCAAGTTGCAGACAGACGGCAGCCACACACGCAACAACGTTTTCATGAGTCAACATAACGCCTTTGGGATTTCCTGTGGTTCCACTGGTGTAACAGATAGTCGAAAGATCGCTTGGCTTGGGAGGCTGAGAGGATAAAAAACATTAGACCAGGGAAACCATGGAGAAGTATGCTCAAGTAAATTCTGCAATTCAACTTACCACAGGTTCATGAGGATTTGACTCCCCAAGTTTTTCCAGTGCCTCAAACGAGATTAGTTCAATATTGTGTTCTTTAGCTTTCTTAACTGTATCAGCAGATACTGGTTTAATGTGAATGATGCATTTCAGTGTGGGGGTCAAGTTTGCTTTGCCCAACAAGAAGTTAATCTTGTCATCTCTGTCACAGATTACAGTTGTCATTTCAGCTGAAGAATAAATGTATAGTCAGTGACAGAAAGAAGAAAGTTGTTAAAAGAAATGTGGTAACCTTCGCTCTTACCTTGATCAATGATATATGCGCAAGCTTCAGGTCCTAAGGTGTCATATAGAGGGATAATAGCCATCGAGTATGTGTAACACGCATGTTCCGTGATAACCCACTCTGGTGAATTTAAGGCATAGATGCCGACATAGGTCTTCGGGTTTGGTTTCAGGCCTTTAGCCAGCAAACCTGAACCGACGTTTTTCATTCGTTTTAGGGACTGGAACATGACACATTGCACGTTAGAAACAAATTGAAAGATCAACTTCAGCACAAAATACCAGATTCAAGACTCACCTGATTGTACGAAATCCATTGATAGGGAGCATCTTTTCCATCCCTCCAACCAAGTGCGTTTTTATCACCTAAAATTAAGAAACTGTGATAAATACTAATCCCAAAATCAGTTTTAATAAAATAAACATATGACACTTTCACTGTTGGCTGTAAAAGCCAAATATCTTCCCCATATATGTTCGTGCGAACTTATAGAGCCGTACAAAATCAAGTTAATGATAGATAAATAAAAATGGTTTGACACAAGTTATTAACATACCAATTCACATATATATTCTATAAACTTTTGAATGAATTTCAGAATCTCAGTTTCTGTCTTTTGCACTTGGTGCAAATTTATCCAAATAGTCCAATTCATAAAGCTGGAGCTTTTGGCAACTATTACCCTTATCCTACACATTATGAAATTTCTGGGAGGTTATAAAAATTCTAGCATGCCGTCAACACGACCTTCCTATTTTTAGCTTAATTGAGGTTACTAATACAGTACAGTCAGAATGATAAAAAAATGAAGGTGGCGTTATAAAAGAACATGAGAAACCTGCAAGCTGGCCTACTTAAAACACCAAGTGCGCTATGCAGTTAAAACAAGATTTGGGCGGTACGCCTGGGTGCGTTTTCAATGGATTCGACTAAAGCCTTGTTCGTAAGGACATCTAAGTATCTCCTAAGTCTAAAATTAAGAGACTCATAAGTGTCTCTGGGATTGTGATGTAAGACTATGCAGTCCAGTAATTTCCATGATATTGTCTTTTATCCCTAAGCAATGGAATTATGCGAGTTAAGAGTTAGGCGAGTCGTGCGAATGCTACTCTCCTGACTTTTTCTCCTAGTTAAGTGACAATTTAGGTGCCCGTGCGAACGAAGCTTTAAACAGTCAACAAATTGAAATTACACGCATGAAACTTTAATACTTTGATATTGAAGTTATTCGGTATATACATGTATCAGAATAGGTTTACAACATTCAACTGATTAACAACACACCACGATGAAATTGACCAATTAATGATTACCACTAAAGCGAGCGCCTCGGCGAAACACATCGTACAGAGTCCGGCAATCTTCATGATTATACTGGAGATACTTTCCATCTTTACACAAGCGCGACACCCTCACGTCGTCAAAGTTCTATAAAAAAATAAATAAGACAAGTTTAACTTTAATTCTAGACTAAAAGAGGATAATGACAAAAAGAAAATTTCTTTCCATCAAGTTGACATAAGATCTACAGTTTAAGAAAATACCCAAATAAACCGCTTCAAAAACTTAACGTTTTAAGTCGCCTTTCAAAACTTTCGCGAGCTGAGCACCATATAAATTAAAACTAAAGATTTTAGCGCGCCTAAGTTCCCGCAAACAATTAATTTAATGCATTTATTTTCCAGTAAGACCAAATAATGAGAGATGAATACTTTATTATATACGTGCATATACATGTATATATATATATATATTTTTTTGGATCGTCCAAGTGGACAACTTCAGGTTCATCTCTCGTGAGAACAACTTGTCAGTTAATTTCCGGGAAGAATAGTTGTCGGGAAACCTAACGTTCTCCGAAAATTAGGTTACACGTACAATCGCGAATTTCCAAGGCAATAACATGGTTTCCAGAGCAATTTTATTCAGGTATTCGCACAAGCGCGACGCCGACCAATGATATCGTTTCTACCTTATCACCCCACCAATTTGAATTGCATCTGTGTCGACCTAGTATCACGCCATTGCCAACGAGCTTGTTCCCCTATCAGGCAACTTGCCACGTTTGCCAACAAATGGTGCGGTTCAACGCCCATCACCTGACTCGAAATTAAAGCGCTGGAGCAAGCACATCGAAGCAACAGCAGCTTTTGCAACGTGGACTCCAATGATAGCAATGGCGTGACATCGAGAAAGGACGCGTGACTCATGTCCCGATGGCTCTTAACCAATAGCGAAGCATGGGCGTGAGGTGGCGTCATAGAGCGCCAAAATATCCGCATTCACGCCCAGAAAAATAACGAGAATTGGGAAAGCGAAGCGAGGAAATTCGCGTTTAAATTTAACAACTACAGTATTAACTCGAACCCTTTCCCAGTAAAATACGCCGCTAGCATCGCGGACCAAGAATTTACGGAGATTTAAATACAAATTTGATGAATTGATGGAAGCAAACAGGAAGTTAAGATTTTGCTCAGGTAGACAGGTTAAACCGCACATTTCACGATCATACAAAACACAAAAAGTTCTACGGAAAACCTCGACAGACGATTGGATCGCAAATTCGCAGCCATTCAACATTCTATCTGTCCTTCAATTTCTCGCAATTAAAATTATAAATTTCAATCATCGAGTGACAATACGCCATCACGAAATTGACAGAAATTTAAATTATCTAAACACGCGTCAACGATAATGCGGCATTAGCTATTTAAGACCCAGGGTGAAATTACACATCCTCAAATAATTTTTTTTTAAGGTCACGAAAACCCCTCGGAGCGCATTCCAAAAAATATTTGACATTCCCCCGCGGGACACCGCTAGACCACAATCCCAATTCACGTTTGAAAACTAAGTTTTGACAGATCATTAACGAAAAATTGATCGAGAAATACTCACGCCAAGCCGGGCCGTTTGGTTTTTCACGTCAATAGGCACTTCGACCTTCATTTCTAGGTTTGTATTAAACGCGAGTTGTTTTAGCGAAAACTGAAAATGGGCGACCGTAGCGCGAAGCGGTTAAGTACCGTTGACCAATGTCCGGCAAAGAAAGCCGCAAATTGTTTTATCCTTTTTTTAGTTCCCACAGAAGAATTAGCAGCTATCAACAGTCAGCAAAACCTACGTTTTGTTTTCTGAGCCGGAGAATGCGGGCGTCCCGTATTTAAGAGGTGAGTGAAAAGGACTTTGTAACGAGCGCTGCGATTGGCTAGGAAAGTGGCGTGATGCCAACAGGCAGCAAAGCGCTACGAGACGCGGGGGTATGACCTCATCCGCAGCACGCCATTGACGCATTTGGTGTTCGTCCCTTTTCGGAATACGAAATACCGAACATGAGGCAGTTTGTTTTTCTCTTAGAAGAATGCTGATCGTACATGTTTTGAGTTTGAAGTACTCTCCTCATCAGCTTAGTTTAAACCACTTCAACGGTGGAAAAACATGCCAAATTCGTTCCCGTGATTGCGCGATGGTGCCAATTAAAATTTCTGGGGAAAGGCGAACCAAAACAAACCGCTCGATCAACTTTCAAAATCGATATTGTACGTTTCGCGCGATTTAATAATCGACGCAACCGGAGCACGCGCTTCCAAACTTCGAATTCGTAAGAGGACAACCCTTTCGAATAAACCAGTTCCGAGGCGTAAAGAAAGCGTCTCGAGAGTCGCAACATGGCGGACATGATCAGCTCGCGTTTAGACGAACACGTTAAATATCACGGCCAATGTCAAGATTAGTCCATTTGACCAACCGTTAACCCGCCCTATTTGTTTCCTAATTACAATTATTACGCTGCATTATTTACTTTGACGTCCAAATTAAGAACTTGGCGTGCGCATCGCATGCCTCTTAAACTGTTGAAAAATCTAACTTTAGTTTTGATTCGTGACATTAATTATACTCGGAATATAATAGCGTGACATTTTTTGGAATATTCCTTCTACCCGCATTTCAATTCAGGGTTATGTACGTGTACTCTTCGTGCAGATTTACGCACGAAGAACGCGCTGTCGTTTTGGCCCAAAACATTTTTTACGGCAGACGACCTTACACGAATGAATATACGATGTCTACGCTTTGCAAATATCACAATAAGAGATTGTTTTTATAAGTCACGGTTGCATTGCAAAATGTATTTTCGAGGTCTGATTATAGTAGCGTGACATGCAAATGTCATTTATCCGCGACAAGATGCACTCACGGACCAGCGATGAAATTTATTTCCGAATTTTGCAAAAAAGGCATAATGAAGAATGAGCGATGAACTTTATCTAATCAAGTATGCGCAGAGGTGGTCTAACCACATTTGCATACAGGTTCTAGTGTATTCCGTCTTAGCTTCAAGGGCTATAACCTGTTACTCTCAAGTCCATGAAGCACCGGGTTTTTAATTTCTTGGACTTTGAAGATTCGTATAAAATAAAATTGGAAGTCAAAAAGTCCAATAAACGAGTTGTACTATAACACTATCAATTTGAGTTACGTGTTCAAATATGAATTATGGACTGGTTTCTATACTTCATTACATTTAGCGCCGATCAAAGTTCGTCATCTTTCTTGACTTTGTTCGTATAGCCACAGACAGATCAAATGATTTTTTTTTTTGAAAAATTTTAATTAAAATATCGCACTTCATGCACGTGATCTTAATTCCCGCCCGTATTTTTTTAACATCCAAAAGAATGACATTGTCCTGCGTAAAATTTTATTGAGAATGACGTCAACAATAGGAAACGACGTAATGCATATTTTATTCGTTATTTTTCTAATTATAATGCCATCAATTATTTCAATTAGAAAAAAAATAATATGCTATGCTTGGAAAACCCCTTGATATTTCGTGACTAACTTATTGCGGTCATTTTCGGTTAAGTGAGGTAAATCTGTCATTAGCCGGAACAACGATCCAGAAGGGATCACTTACAAATTCGTGAACTAACGGACAACGAGCTATTGCAAGTTTAATTTTATAAGTATAACGAGTCGTTCATGTTCTATCAGAATTTAACCGATGTTGCTAATCGTGGATTTAAAACTACATGTACATGTACAGTATTTCGTAGCCAATCGAGGTTTGGTGCGATCAGCTGTTTTTTTCCACGTTATACAGTAAGTGAAAACTACCTATGACCTTGTAATGATAGCATGTTCCACGAGCATAAATTGTACCTTTAAAAAATTGGCCAGCACATGGGTTATACATGTACATGTATAAAAGCCATTATATAAAATCACGGTCAAGGTTTCAACGTATTAATTAATGCGTCTCCTCACCCGGCGTCATCTGCAGTAAAACACTGTACACCCCGTCATAAAAGTACTAAAACGACGACTAATAATTAAACTCGGTTTTACGAAACTTCGGTAAACGTTTTCATGCATGCGGATCGGCTGTTCATTTCATTAATTACATATATAATAAAAGGTTGACGTTCGTCGTCTAATCAATCGCCACGATTCGTCAATATTGTTAACAACTGCCAACCGAGCAAGGTGGCTTAGAGGTTGGCATCCTCGTCTTGCATTCGGTAGACTCAGGTTCGATTCCTGGGTCGGCT
>JAQGBX010004639.1:0-14989 GCA_034698745.1 Megaphyllum sjaelandicum | reverse complement strand
AGTATGCGCATAATCAAGCAACCACGAACATCCAAAGCCTAACCAGAACTTACAATATAGTGGCACTCAGACAGCTAGCTTCACTTTACCAGTCGTGAAGTCACGTGCGCAAAAAGAATGCATTAATTGGTTTTAAAAACAACAATAATCTTGAGTGAATTTTATTTAATCGAATTATAGTGTGTCCATCTTTCAAATATGACTTCACGAATGCCAAAAGTGCTATTCGTAAAACTTTCATCTGAGCACACCTTAATAAGTACCACCTTGAGTACCAAGACTAGACACAACCCATGCACGTAGAAAGCTGATAAAAAATGACGTCAATTTTTTTGGTCATTTTTATAACACAACGTCAATACTCAAAAAATAAAAGGACGTCATTTATTTGGTCATTTTTCAAAAATATGACGTAGTTTTATGGTAATTTTCATCTAAAAAAGACCAATTCAGAAACACGTCATAAAACGACGTCATTTTTGGCCATATTTTTCTGAAGCATGCATGACCACACGGAGAAATGACCAATTCGGAAACACGTCACAAAACTGGCATTTTTTGATCAAAAAATGACGTCAAAAGAAGGAACATGTTGACGTCCTTTCATGGTCAAAAATGACGTCATTTTCAGTCGTATTGCTACGCCGGTAAGACGTAGAATTCACCACAAAACTAAACAGCACTAACTCCAGTTGGATATCTAAAGTTTTGAAAGTTACAAATTCATGATTTCTAAGCTAGGTCATCACAATCAAAAATTTATGGAACATATTCGGGATACCTTCGTTCTTTTCCTGTTCATTCCCATTATTTGACAAAGTTATCTACATGTAATGCATTGCCTTCGTTATTTGCAGTTTGCACTGAAAATGTTGCGTACCTTTGCACATGCAGGTGACATATAATCGATACACATATCCTCCGAGAGTAAACTTGGAATATTTTGGCACGTCATCATTACCTTTCAGAAAGCATAATCCGGGTGGAGTGAGCTTGTGACTAAAAAACAAGGCCACTAAACTTCCCTGTAATTTTTCACTATGCTATGTGCGTATATGCTGCTTTAGAAAGTAAAATTCTATGAGCATTGTTGACCAGTTTATTACCTCTAACAGCTGATCTAGCACAGGGAAATTCCGTGCAGCTGGGCAGTCATCGACAGTAGTGCTTGTTCATTAGTCTGATATCACTAATGTTTCAGTGCTGTCAGATCGATCAAATATTAATTCACTCATATTAATATTTAAATTAAACGTTTTAATAATATCTTACTTTACATTAATTGATGGAAGCTAATGCAAACAAGTGATATTTTTCGATATAAATGGACAGTTTTGGGAAAACCAAATTGTAGATCTTTCTGAATTGTTTATATAAATTGTTAATACACGGTAATAACAGTTATTTTGGATTCTCCACTTTTTCACTATCTTTTCACTATCATTTTAAATAAAATGCGTACATGTATTGCTAGTTTTATTTCCCGTGAACCAATATGTATAAAACCCGTAAATATCGTTATTAATACCTATATGGCATTAATGTCAGAATGATTTTCCGTTTTATCATTTTATCAAGGATTGAAGTTCAATTTTGGCTTTGATAAATGTATACATCATTTTTACTTGATGAAGTATGAAATCATAATTCTTAAACGTAAACTTTTCTGGCGTTTTTATTTATATGAACAAGATAATAGGATTGTTTGTTATCCCAAAACTAATTATCCCAGCATTTCGCTGGCATATGTCTCTAAAGCAAGGTGCATTTTTCATTATTGGATGATAAACAACATGCGCCCTTTACTCTGATAGGCGTAGCTAAAAATGACGATGAATGAAATTGGCTTCAATGTCATTTTCAGCACAATCTTCATACATCTAGTATAACAACTTCCCATGGAAGAAGATTTTGAAATTTTATTATGGCATGCGACTTTCTAAGAACACATTGTTTTCGTTGCATGCTAGAGGCTACTAGCATTCTAAAACACCACAACATACTGAAATTACATGAATTTGGGGCATTGCATAATACTGAAAAATATATGCCTAAGTGTGTATAAAAACAGTCATTAAAGTCAATGTGAAAGTGAAAAACAGCGGGCGTAACACGCACATTAATGTACATTTATAAAGGGAATGGCTTCCGAATATCCAGGCTAATACCAAAAACGTTTTTTTCGGAGTTAATTGGTTCTGATTTCACTGTCATCCGAGTCTCCAAATTGGAGTGGAAACTCATATTTTCCATTATGTTTGCACCACATGCGTTCTGGTATAATGTGGCGATTTGGCATGCACGTTAAGTGCTTGCGTTTCTAATTCGGAAACAAAAACGTAATTGCTCACATCCAAGGTTAGTAGTGGCATGTTACCCATAATTGTCGGTAATTTTAAGACTCACCAGCCATTTTTATGACGTTGTTCACATCATCAAATGCATTTAATGACCGAAATACAGTATAACTTGAACATGCATACTACTTCACTTGGATTTACCCCATGACCATTTTTTTCTCGTATTTTATGAGATAAAATTCAAATAGCACGCAAACTCGGTTAGTGTGGTTTCCCCATTTTTACAATTTTTGCATTTTGTCTGGTTTTCTTTAATATGAGAACGTCTTACCCTCTTTAATTCTGAGAAATAGGAAAAATAGTTTCATTCGACAGGCAGTATAAAAATATGTTCGTTTAAACAAAAATTCTCAAGTCTTGGCTTATATTATAGATGAAAAACAATAGAGATCTTAATTACTTGGGAATTTCGAAGTATAATACCTTAAAATTATACGCACTTTTGTGGCACATGTAACGTAATAATCTATTCACTCTTATTTTAATGATAAAATGATGAGAAAATAAAATTGGTGAACAGTTACATAGGTTCTGTCTCAAGTAGTTTCTGAGGTATCTATATTTGTATTATCAATAAAAATCAAAAGGCCGTATTATGGAAATAGCCTATAAGAAAAACAGGAAAAATGCTCACTTAATGGTTTAATTAATTGAAAATTTCGAAGTGTAATGCCTTACTTTTACTCTTCACTGATACTTCAATGATAAAAAGATGAGAATATAAAATTGGTCGGCAGTTTCATAAATTGGTCTATCTCCAGTAGTTTTGATGTACAGTAGCTAGTATAATATAAAGCCATTATTATGGTAATATATGCAAATTCTTCAACCTGTTTTGGTACATGTTTTTTTATTTTACTCACTTTATCTAACTATATTTATAAGCTAACTTTGATATATACTGCGAATTTGGAGTTAAATAAAAATGTATGTTTGGTTTTCTTATTCGTTTTTATTTGCATGCAGTTTTATTTTTACGAATATAAGAAAACCCAATAATTCATTTCCCTTTTTATATATTTTTTTTTGTTTCTTAGAAATTATTAAATAAAACTTAAAGACGTCTCTTAGAGAAGTTGAACTTACAAATCGATTGCCAATTCTTAAAATAACACTATTTGCAAAAAGGTCAGCATCGCAAAAAAGTTTCACAGGAAACTGGACCCTGGCAAACCAATTAAGAACAATAGGATGCGTTTTTTTTACAAAGATTGGAAAAGGGTTTTTCCTGCGTATTGCACTTGATGTCCTTCTAGGTAAAGAACAAGCCATTCAAAAATTGAATGCTCGATTCAGAGGTTGCACAGCAAAATTTGGGTCAATATTTTTTAATAATAGCATATTACAGTTTTCTTCAATAAAAAAAGTCAAATAAAACTCGTGCACAATGAAAAGTGTGTTTGGTGTCTATTGTCCGTGATTACACGAAACACTAAAATCCCACCTAAAAACGCATGACCCCAAAAGAATATATTAAAACGCCAGAAACGAAATCGTACAACAGCTTCTGAAGCCACCATGATTCCCATCCACTCGCAGTTTTCATTTTGGTGCAATTATAAAAAAATAATCTAAAAAAGGCAAATAAATTGAATATTTTATGTAACAACTAGCGTTTATCAACATATATGTCTAGTTTGAAAAACAATACATTACTGATCAAATTTACGACTGCACATCTGACACACCCATAATTAAAAATTTGCATATGCATGCATGTTAATTTCCTCGCGCCAATTACAGTATTGTGTTTGAATTTAAATAATGAAAGGAAACAACAGTTTTGTGATGTCTCGGTCAGACGAAAATGGAATGTTCACCAAAATTAATGCTAAGAACCGGATTAACATTCATATTTTACTGTATGGCATGCACAGTACATGTAATTCTGAGAGAAACCAGACTACATGTGTAGTGCGTTAAAAGTAAAGGAAATGTGAGATACATGTAGATAGGTCTAATTTTGTTGATAATATAAATATAGTACGATTTACAGACAGGCATTTTTTGAAAAAAATTAATGATCAAATAAAAAAAGCATTGTGGTCTGAAGTTTGTTCCAATATTATTTTGGAATTTTTTTCTTCCTTACGTTTTTCATAAATCGTGGTAATGTCGTGCAAAGTAATTAGGGAAAATTCATGTGCATGCATATATACTTCACTCGCATATCTGTCTTACAAATTGCAATTTGCGTGATAAAAACTGGTGCAAATTTGACAAAAACCAAATAAGCATGCAGAAGCCATAAATATAAAGAAATCGGTTTCTAAAACAAATTAGTGTAGATTCTCATTATTTTTGTTGGTTTTATCCCACCAGAAAGCTAATAAAAACTTGCTGTTGCTATCTGCAAAAAAAAAAACCGGAAGCCTCTGCGAACGCCACGAAACCTGGTGCTGGAAAACTGAACTAATCGCGAGAAAGTGAAACCCGATGTCTTCCGGGGTGGCAAATGTCGAGATTTGATTTCTTTTATCATTTAACCGGAACAGGAAAGGCACACCAGCAGTCGAAGGTGTCCACGCACCCATGGTCACCCTTGCATGGTGTTTACGGTTGACGAGATCCTGATATTATTTTTCTCACAAAGTTCTTTCATCAAAGCCATCTTTTGAATGCTTATGCAAGGTACCAATCGATTCGAGAATATGAGAATGAAAATTACTCCCAGGAACATTACTTCCCAAATTGATTTCCAACCAATTATGAGTCGCGTAACTCAAATTTCGCATTATGGCAAGGAACAATTCTGACAGTGCGATGTCAATGTCTCAACTAATTAAAAGTCGTTGGAGCTTGGGATGTCTTGTCACGCTATCCAGTTTTCTCGTCTTGCATTCAGGAGACGTGATCACGTGATATCGTAATAATTTCCCAATATTTTTTTTGCTATTAAATTGCTTTTGGATGCAGCCCCCATTTCGGTACAATGCATCGGAATGGTCGCTTCAAGATGGTTATCAACACTGGAGACTAAGAATGGTGATTAAAATTACAAAAAAATGTAATGAATTGTTCATCACCATTGTCAAACCTTGCAAAGCTTGGTTAACTTTGAGAAACTAGACCAGTTTCATTACCGCATGCATCCAAGTGCAAAAATGAAATTTCGGCCATTTTGGAGAAAATCCTCTCATATGTCCTGGGCATGCACATCTCAAACACCTAGAGCGCTTGAGATGTGTAGATGTGTGGAAATTTACCAAATGCCAAAGTAGATTTGTGACCGGTTTTCCACCGGCTTTTGGTGGACCTATTGCCCCAGTTGGAAGAGACAAGGATCATTATTCATCGATTTTATTTCTATTAAAATCAATTTAATGCTAAATGAAAGCATTTGAAAAAAAGTTCAAACAGCTTAATTGAACGTCCTGGGGCAGAGCATGTTTACTGTCAGACTATTTTTGTCGATAAGCGGTTTGAAATTAATGGGGATGAAAAGCAATGTCTGCTGAAGCTAAGAAATAGATTTGGAAAATTCGTAGTTTTCTGGCTTGTAGTATTGGCTTTCGCTTTGATCTAGCTTTTCAGGTGGGATCAATGAAGCAATTAAGTTTCGCGATTTAGAGGTGTCAAATTTGACCCCATTATTCGACTATATTCAAAACAACTTTTAATTTTTATTTCTTGTTAGGGATTTTTTTATGAAAAAAAAAACTAGTTTACTTTTTGTAGAAGTCATTTCTGGACAACATTTTTTAAAGGATTGGAAATAAACATAAGAATTTCAATTAGTTTCTTTCAATGTTTTTATTGGTAACTTTCTTTTGATCCTTTCAGAGAAAAAGTGGCAAAACACTTCAACGTACAAATGAATGTTTTTCAAATTTTTTTTATCTGTTTTAGAACGGTTTCAAGAAAATAAGTACAAACATGGTTTATTCTATAGTGTTTTTGTAGAAGTCATATTTGAATAACCTGTTTTAAAGGATTGAAAATAAGCATATGAATTTCAATGAGTTTTTTCAATGTTTTTATTGAAATTGTCCCTAAAAATAACTTTCTTAATTTTGATCCTTTTAGAGAAACCTGGTAAAACACTTCAACACGCAAATTATTGTTTTTCAAAACCCATACATACTTTTTTATTTAGAATTTACTCAACCTGTTTTAGGCGCAGTGTCTTGAAAACATGAAATTCTCACAAACAATGTTGTTTTGACATGTCGATAACATTGTAAAACATAATATACTTAAGAAATAATAGTAAAAGATTGATCTATCTTAATGGATCTTACATTGGAACCACACATTCAAATTCACCTTAATCAGGTACAGGTAGCTCCGCATTATCCCATCATTTTCAGCAGTTTTACAGTCAAGCTGTTCTGCGTGTTTATCTGTGCGGGGGCAGCGCAGCGCGAAATTGCATGGGGGTCACGTGATTGTGCAGCGTATCGTTTCTACAAACATATTTGCATGAGCTAATGAAAACATCACACAAGTTTTGCGTTTTTTAATCCGAAATCACAGCGGAGCTAAAGAGGTCATTGTACACTGTTTTTGATTCAGAGTCGTTCAACTTTCTAGCCCGTGTACAATTGGGGTGACTCCTGGAGTACGAAGTAATTAGTCGATGCGCTATGCTAAGTAGCCACTAATAATATGCATTGCGACCATCAATGGTACTTGGGGGCGCTGCTAATACCTATAATAAATCCAGGAAGTTCGTTTTCTGCACCACGAAAAAATCCATGCTGTGATGATGCCAGGACGTAAATGGCATTGACAACAATAGCGCCCTAGTGGCCACAAATTGCGAACAATCAATCCAGTTATGGCTTCAATCAAGCGAACAATGTGTGTGACTGTCTGTTTGCCTTCCTGACTGGCTGGAACTTTAATTCGCATTCATGTCACGTCACATTTGTTTAGAAACAACTTTTATCAACAGAGCATTGAGCACCGTTGTGGGATAAAATGGGCCAAAATCGAGAAACTACAGTTGTCAGCCTGTCAGGTTACATCAGTGTCAAAGCAGAGCTTAATCCATTTTCCAAATCGACAAAATTTCCGAATAAAATTATTTTCAATTTTGCATGGTCACAATCCAACATTTCCTCATGAGTAGTGCCACTTTATTTCATCATGCAATTGCAGGTCATTGAATAAATGCGATTTTTAAAATTTGCTTTAATATAAATTAAGTCTTTTTTTTATGAAGAGGAAGTGCGAACTGCGCAATATCAAAACAGAAATTAGTTGGAATAATTGTTACACGCGATGCTTCGAAATATGCTTCCTTCAAAACAGTTACGAGTCAACTCTTACCGTAATTGTTCTTTCATGTAGATAAAAACGTTATTTTAGAAAAACAAAATATTACATTTACTCTTGAACTTTTGGCGCAATGCCTATAATTCACAAATTGCCAATGATGTCAGATTTCACTAATTGCCAAATTATCAATGGATTCACAAGCAATATCAAATTAAACCTTTTTCAACTTCAACTTTATGAGGTAGTCGAAAAGGCAGAATCGTTCTTAAAGTACAAAATGTGCATAATCACTGTTTATTGCGTTATGAACTATTTCTATTTCTATTCCTTACCCTGCAATCAGTAAATATGTGGCAGGGGGGATCATCAGACTAATTAGTCTGGTCATGGTACTACAGTATATTCTAACTGGCATAAAGTGACGTCATAAGTTAGCTTGAGTCTCAACCTTAAACTCTGCTAAACCAAAACCCAAAAACCTCTAAAAAGGATGGTGAACTAGCATACTTGGTACTTTCCATTTACAATGCGTGTAAAATCAGATCAGCTCTGGGTTTTTTAGGAGAGGACAGTACCTTGGGAGCAGTGTGACGAGGCTGCATGCTAAAAAGTTGACAAATTTGCCGGTTTAAATGCCACCTTTGCAAAATGGTTATCAAACTCCTTTTTTTGCATCGTTAAGGTTAACGAGCATTGTTCACTTAAGCGTACCATGCGAATAGAAGCGGATGTCGCTATATTGTTACAATTCCATCCACATCACGCAATGTCTTAACATCTTAAATAAAATGGGCCAACCGAACTTAAAATGGGCAGGACTTCACCCTGGACGCACTAGATTTAGGCTAGACCAGTTGTAACTGGTAGCATGGATTGCAGCCATTAAGGTAAACAAAGGTGCAATTTGGGCGAATTAGAACACGGTTGGATAATAATAATAACGTCAGAAAGATTAGTGGCAAAGTGCGTGACATCGCCATTCTCACATTATGATGTGCTAACAGGTCATTAAAAGGAGGATTGGCTTTGTCTGATTCAATTAAAAGCATCCATAAATCAAGCGCAAAAATTTTGCTTTTTCAATTAACTGTTCGTAGAATCGCAAATTGACTGCTCTCCATTCGACGGGTTCCGTTCCTATTGGACAGCAAAGTCAGCAATCACCAAGCTGATAGATGATGCATGCACTTGTAACAATGCACGTAGACGAAGGATTATTACTGTTAGTACCTTGAACTCTGGGAAGACCTTGAACGTGTCCTGAGACTCTCTTTGGCATTGGTTAAATCACCAGACACTTGATTACTTGGTCATACTCTGTATGATGATTACGAACAAACCCCTGGGTATTCGGCCAAGGTTTACACCAAGGCTCTTGAACTGGTGGCCCCTTCCATCCAATTCAAGAAACACAATTAAACCAGAGAAGCACGAATGTGCTTATTGACTTACTAAAAGCTGATTCCACCATTAGGAAGTAGATAGACAATTAGAGGGATTTAGAGCACAAATTATCATTCAGAAATACACATTCACACTGATTTGTGAGTGTTTATTTCTGCATGAAAATCTTTGCTCCAATTGTCTACATTGTCAAAAATATATTGTCATTTTCTCCAGGAAAATACATATAGTTCTAATGGTTAGGTAACAGATTTTCCCTAAGAAATTTGAGCAGAAAATATCATTTCCGATGAATCCGATCAATGGCAAGATAACTACATGGCGTCATTGTCTCTACAATGGATGTTCGGTTTCGTCTGATCTTTCCTAGTAAGTAACTATAGTAATTAAGACGATTAGGCATACAATATGAAGGATGAACACCGTTCGAATCTACACAATAAATATAACGAATTTTACATTAAAATACGTCAACAATTAAACGCTTTACCTTCATCCATCAAAACGTAGGCTAATGTAATGTCTAGAAAAATAACGTTAAAATCGATATAATCCTTAGTAAGCTGTTAGATAGAAACGTTTGACGTCAATGTCACAAATATCGAAAATGCATGAAAGTCATCATAACCATATAGTGGTCGATCATCACACAAAACCAACATGCAAGTTGTTTGTGTTATGGAAACGTGATAACCCCGACTGCTCATACTATAGGCCTAATGGTTTAAACTAATGAATTTGTCCGGTTGTAGTCCAGTGAGTACCCAATGTATAACTTGTACACGTAGTATACAAATTGTGCATGTATAGAAGACAAGTTCATAGACCAATGAATGGAAGGTGCCTCAAGGGTCATTCTTGCATGGATGTCAACATATGCATGAATGAAAACGATTTAATTAAACATGACCTCCAGCCGTGTATTGATGGCTGACTATACCCCTCCATCCGAGAGAATAGCAATTAAGGCTTCAAGGATTAAAAGCATGAAGTGCTGGTCACTGGTCAGTATACCCCTAATCCCTCGAGTATATAGTCCGCCCTCGTGTATAGTCCGCATCTTTTTTTCCAAAAAAGTTAAAAATCATAGATAGTCCGCCCCTATGTATACAGGTAGTCCGCATTTTGCACTGTTATACTATAATTGTTCCTTCAAAGCTATACCTAGCTGTATGGTTCATTGGTTCTCTATTTTGTATTGTGCTGTATGATATACTGTATACGAAATCTGAGAAAGAAAAACAGACCTTAAAGTCAACGCTTTTTAAATAGCTCCACAAGAAAATTTGGCAGGGCTTGCTGAGGTATAGCGCCAACATACAGTATACTGTACATCAGACTACATCTACATTTACAGTACTTAATGATCAGGGAGTAACAAATCTAAAGTTATAATACTGGTGACATCTCCAATAAAACCCTGTCCCTGTATTTCACAAAGCAATAATACATTCTACCAAATTGACAAGTTTTTATACAGTCGAACTCGCGAAAATGAAAACCCGTCCGGGCAAGGAAAACTGTTGCACTTATCCGGTTTTTTCCCATTTATGCGGGTTTTGCATAGAAGCGTCTGTATTGCTCAGTTTGTGCTCAGAGCCATCAAGTAATTAAGGGGCGGCTTAATATCCTGATCTCACCAGCAAGTGTTTAATTAATGCAACAAAGTTTTCACAACGAAAACATCATTTTTTAAATAGTAGGCCTCGAATTATCCGATAAGTTGAAATTGTTTCTCAACTTGAGGATCGTATCGAGAATTTATTACTCAGTTTATTACTGAGTTTTCTTTTTGATTCTGACATTAGTTCTTTATCTAATAGAAGTTTTGTCAGATATAATGTATACAGATACTGTCGACTCTCGTTTTCATGAAACGTTGGGTCTAATTTTCACTTATCCGTGTATAATTGAATACAAATTGTGCACCTCAGTCTCGCTAAAAATGTATTCCTGTCCGGGTGAACATTATTTGTTTCAATTATCAGGGGGTTTTTTTTGCGGGTTTCTCATGCGAGTTCGACTGTACCTCAAATGAAACTACTGAAGAGTTTACAAATAAAACGTTTTGAACGAAAAGAGAATTGGTTTAATATTTTTATATACACTGTACAGTATAAAACATAACATTTCCAGAATCTATTTTCATGAGGTAATGCTTGTTATTGTAAATGACTAATGCGCCGCTAGATTATAACTTTTCAAATTTTTAAGCTACAGAACCTTGCATTCCATCAGCTATATTAAATACTGGTAAACAGTAGCCGGCCTTGGAAGGCCTAAGTTGACCAGCCCAGCATGGGACATTTTTACACAGGATGCTGTGTTCTTATACTCTGTTATTTAGAATAACCAAGAATGGTTTTTTTAAAATATCCTTGCTTATGAAATTCTCTGATATAAGTTAGCAAAATACAAATGCTGGTGCTCAAGGCTAATTAAGGTGCTTAAAATTGTAACAACGAACATGCAGCGTCAATAAGCAGAATTTATACAGTAGAACCCCGTTTATCGGAACCCTCTATTATATGAACTCATCAGCAGGTGACTCCTGTCGACCATACCGTGCGTTTTTTGGCTGGGGCAAGCCTCAACCTTGGGAAAATTAATTAAATACGTGTACATGTATGTACCCCGTTTGAGGCCTGCTCCTAGCAGTATAGTCCAGTTATTTCCAATAAAAAAATAAGGGATTTGGCATTGACAAAAAAATGAAGACGATGAAACAGAAGAAAATTCATGATTTTGTTTAAACCTGCTCAAGAAAAGTGATATAACTGTATATGTACTATACAATGTACATGCAATGTGATAAAATACTTTGAAAACTTAATTGACCTGTTTCATATTTTTTCTAATTGGTTTTCTATAGTTTTGAATGTAAACCTCGATTATCTGAACTTTTCGATTTAACGAACCCCCCTCCCTGGTTCCAATTAGTTCTTATAAACGGGGTTCTATACTGTATATAGTACATTTACAGTAATTTCTTGTCGATATGGATTATTTTCGATTTTCTCGCAAAAAAAACCTCCCACAAATCGTAAGTTGCTTGAACTGCAAGTTAACGTTGCGTTGCGAGGGCGATTGCATTTGTTGTTTACGTAGCTAATTGCGAGCAATGACAGCAAATCGAGATGCCACCACGAGCAGAAAAATACGCAAAACAAAACCCAGATAATCAGCGACCCATGTAGGTAAATTTTTCGCCCAAAAATAATGCACACTGTAGAAACGAAAATTAGCCCGTGCAGGTGTTTACCTCAGAACCTGTACAATTGAACTTAATAAAATCGTGCAGACCAATACGTTTCATGAGCAATATACTACCCGTTTCGAAACATTTATTTTCGAATCGGTTGAATCAGCAGAGAAAAAAATGAATGCCTAACAAAAATCAATGGCCCGATTCCGAACATCCCTGGAAAACAACCGGTACTCAACAGAACGTTGGCAAATTTACGAATGTGGTAACATCATAGACCAGATCGATTTTCCCATGCACCAAGCATGCCCACGCACCCCTTTCACTGCCAAAATTCATTCTTACGGAAATTTCAGTTGGAAATTGCACGGGGTGCCGAACTCGAAACATGCATGGGAGAAAACGCCATTTTCACTCTCAGTAATTTCTCGCCCTATTAACATCCCTAAAATATGATTGAGGTAACCCACAGGACAAAATCAATCTCACTTGTTCATGCTTTAGTTAAGACGTAATTTAACCGGTATTCACAGCCATTCATGTTTTAGAACTGCAGCTTTCTGATGTTTTTTTTATATCTTTATTCGATAGCTGAATTACTGTTGTCTTCGCATGTTTTTGTTGACATTTATACAGATAATGGTTTCCCCACGTTTTCCACAATGGTTTATTATGCAGAAATTCCCACCTAAAACGGCGGAACTTGAATCCCTTGATGTTTCCCAGAATTTCAAACTCATTTTCAGAGATCTTATCATTTTATGGCAGTTCAACAATGCATTTATTAACCTGAACCGACACTTCTCGCACAATGAAATGTCAGGTTGTTCAGAGATAAGGCTGAGAATCTACCCCCACTTATCCATTGTTATCTTTTTAATTGCGTATGCATATTACTGCACACTTTCACTTCACACAAATTTCCTCTGCGAAATATTTTCCTTGTAGTAGCTTAGCAATTTTCCATATTTATGCAAATTGCTCACATGGTAATACACAGAAGCTTCTATAGATATACACATGCATGTACGCATGAGGCTACTTCATTGCAGATGGTTTTGGATTCTTGACAAGTTATTTTTTGTTTAAATAATGATAATATTTTAACGTTTCTAAAAACATAGTAACTCAAGGAAAAAACATTTGCAAAAATTAAATAAATCTTGAGACTACGATCATTCCTTCAAACGAAATATCTGTCAAAATTTCAGCTTAATTGCGGATATTACGAGGGGTGCTCATTAAGTTTCAGTAACAATTTTTTTTAAATAACGGCTGTATGGATTACAATGAAATTTGTTGGAAAAATTCTTCCATCATCTCTGGACATATTTCAACGTTAAAAGATGTTTCAAAAATTACACGTGCTTCAAAATTGAAAACAAAAATGGACTTCGCGGCGATAGTGGCTTAGCAGAGGTCTCTTGTTCGATCCTTTTTTTAACTTTTCAAGGAATTTCAGGAACAGACATTGACGAAATGTTTACGAAATGGATAGAAAACTGTGAAAAAATGTTCAGAAAACGATGGGAAACTGCATCTCCCAAAATGGAATTTATTTGAATAATAGATACATTGTTTACAACTTTACATGTGTTTCTCTGCCAAATTTAATTAAAATCCATAAAGCCGTTTTTTTAAATTAATGTTTGCGGAAACTTAAAGAACACACCTCGTAGGTATAGCACATTGCATTAAATACATAAAAGAATACTTTTAAATAATACATTCAGAATACATTGATCCCATCCAAATTATGACAATTTATAAATGTGAAAATTGGATTTCGAAAAATGTGCTTATCTGTTTGGGAATTTTTCGTTCGTTTTCGAAGTTGTTACGTGAAATACATTTGTTCCACAAGAAATGTTTGCAAGATAAGACTTCCGTTATAGATTCGCCCAACTTCCTTTCCTATCTCGATGAACGTATTATATTGACTTCGTCCTACTTCATATTATCCTCATTATTTGAATAAATGCATATCCAGACAAATATATTTAATATTTCAAAGAATATTTGCTCAAAGTACACCTCTAACGGATGCAACAAATCGTCTATAATAACTGTTATTATAGTTCAAGCTGTCATCATAAACGTTTGTGATTACGGTTCTACAATTTATTGTAGAGGTGATTTCACGATCTATCCGGAAGGTGTAATGTCCGAACAGAATATTTTTTCCCGAACAGACAAATATATTTAATATTTCAAAGAATATTTACTCAAAGTACACCTCTAACGGATGCATCAAGTCGTCTATAATAACCTGTTATTATAGTTCAAGATGTTATCATAAGCTTTTTTGATTATGGTTTTTCAATTTATCTTAGTGTAAAGATGATTTCAAGATCTATCCGGAAGATATGAATAAAAAATTGTATGAACCCAAACGACATTTTTTTGTTCGGTCATCAAGTTTGTCCTACAGTCTTGTTTCATCTAACGCCCTTTCTACCTCCTGTACCTCTATTTTTGTCAATTCCAGCTCCAAAAATTGGTCACATACTTCCAGCATAGAACCTAATTCAGAGACACTTGATAACAAAGCCTGCATAAATAACAATAGAAAAGTATAGTTCTTACCCTAAATTAGAAATGATTAAATATATGTATCCTACCGTAAAATCATAAGTTCCAATTGCAAAGGACCATTTTAAAAGTTAATGTTAGCAATGTTGATACGGTAAAACCTGTTAAGAGTAACCACCAAAAAAATATGCTATGTTGGTCACTGTACACAGGTGGTTACTATACAAAGAATGCCTGAATTAAAGTAATGGACAATAAGCTGTAG
>JAQGBX010004638.1:0-14993 GCA_034698745.1 Megaphyllum sjaelandicum | reverse complement strand
CATTTCTACTCGGAAAATGGGCCCTGAATCGCCGTGACTGCGTTGAATTTCCCTGACTTTTTCAAAATAAACCATTCCTCCCTGACTTTTCCAGGTTTTCCAGGTCTGGAGGAACCCTGAGAAAGGTCATATCCCCTCTTCAATTTTCATTTCCAAATACGTTTCTTCCTAAATGGTTAAATTTCATTTAATCTCGCCTTAGTTGCAAGCCATAATTTCGGTATTTAAAAGCCAAATTAAGACAAATGAAATGTCTGTCCATCAGGAGGATATGAGGGTGGGGGGGGTGGTGGCTTAAACGCTAGAAATTTGGCCAATCGAGATTAGCCTGTGTGAAAAGAGCTAGATTATTCAGATGTTGAAGGTTTCCTAATGCTCCCTTATAAATCCATATGATCCCTGTCAAGACGATTTTGTCAAACAACAATCGTTTTCCGCTCGGTCAATTCCGAGAGTTGTGTCTGCGAATTACATCAGGAATCGAGGCGCATTGAGCCATGGATTCGGACTGAATAATGTTTGTCAATTTAAAAAGATGCGGTCACCCCATTGGGTTTCAAACCCTCCTTCTCCTTACTTTATGGGATGTACTCACTCTTGCTTCTAGCCTTTTGAGCCTCTACTAGAAATATAAAACAGTCTACGGTAAGCCATCCAATACCCGAAACCAGAAGGAGTAAAAAAAAGTACTCGTAAATTTGGAGCTAAAAGATTTACCACTCAATTGACCCTTACGAGTCTATAGTCATGTTATGGAAATGGAGCGGGCAATGCCAGCCAAACCGGAAGAGGAATTTTTCAAATTGAAAATAACAGTCGTATCGGGTTTTACCTTTCGGAAAAGAGGAAGAAAAAAAATATATCCCCGCCAGTTTTCGAGTGAATATCGATACTAAGGTTTCTTGGAGAAACATAAAAAACAGAAGCTGGTATTTGGTTATAAAATGAAAGTGCTACTGAACATGTTCTCCCAGAAATAATTCTCTTATTTGGGAGACTTGAAAAGTTGGCACTTTTGTTGGGGAACTCTTACGAGCATCGATCACGATTGAGAAAAAATCGTGTAAACGCATTGTTCATGAAACGTTTCAACAAATATAATCGCAAACAATTTAAACGAAGCGAATTAAATAGATTAAAATCCCAATAAATCGGACATAAGAAACTGGGTTTTAGAGTAATGCGAGATTGATGAAACAAGTTGCGAAACAAAATTTTAAAGATGCAACTGTTGGTCGAGCTGAAATTAACTTCTCAAATTTGGACTGCACAGTTATTGCTCCGAAAAAAATAACAAATCAAATCAGAAGTGATGGGAGAAAAACAATTGATGTTCAAGACTCGATTTCAAACCGATGTTCAAGACCAGATTTCAAACCTATGTTCAAGACTAGATTTAAAACCGATGTTCAAGACCAGGATGCAAACCGATGTCGAAGACCAGATTTCAAACCGATGTTCAAAACGACATTACAAACTGATTTACAAAACAAGATTAAAAACTGATGTTCAAGACCCGATTTCAAACCGATGTTCAAAACCAAGAATTTCAAACTGATGTTCAAGACTCGATTTCATACAGAGCTTTAAGAACCGAAGTTCAAGACCCGATTTCAAACTGATGTTCCAGGACCAGATTTCAAACCGATGTTCAAGACCAGATTTCAAACCGATGATCAAAAACAAATTTCAAACTGATGTTCAAGACCCGATTTCAAACCGATGTTCCAAGACCAGATTTCAAACCGATGTTCAAGACCAGATTTCATACTGATGTACAGTAAAACCTGGAAAACCTTTGGCAATTTTTTAGATTGTCAATGTACCTTAAAAAGTGACCAGATAACGGATGAGTCACGCTACATCTTGTTTCAACCCTTGGACATGATGATTCTGAACCTTTTTTTTGTTTTGTGCTTTTTTACTACGTGTTTTACAGTCTACATGTCTAAGTGTAGGGTACATGTTCGTTATTTCAATATAATTCATGAATTATTTGTATAGTTACCAGCTGCGTACATGTGACCAACAAAGCATTTTTTTGGTGGTCCCTCCTAACAGGTTTTACTTTACAAGACCAGATTTCAAACCGATATTCAACACCGGTTTACCACCCGATTTCAGTTATGTTTTCGCAAGTTCGCGGTAATTATTTCTTCCACAGTTTGAATTCTGGCACAAAAATTAAACAAATTTAATTACTTAATTTCCATGCAAATTCGTAAAAAGCTTTTTCACTGGGGGTTTCATCAGGAATCGAAATACCAGACTAGCACGATTTCCTTCCGAGCAATTAAGCAACGTGAATAGGCGTGCAAACCATTAGGTCTTCGGCTGGTCCGAAATTCCAGCAGTCCAAGAACAATAGGTTTTGCCTCCATCCATAGACTAGGGTGATTGTATTTTTTTCCCTCGGCTGGACAGACCTTTTTACGGCCTTAATATCCTCGGCAGTGAGCGTGGGTGAAGCAATTACACGAAACAATTGTCAACCGAAAACATTCCGAGTCCATGGTCTGAATCGCTCATCAGCTATCTCATAATTATACTCTTTCCCAGAGCCCTTTGCCACGCTACTTTCGAGTGGTCAAATTTGCCAGTTTTTTTTTTTTTTTGCTAGGCTTGTTGGACATTGAGAAAAGCAATCAATTGGTAATTCACAGTTGCGAGGACGTGTGCCAATGGTTAGCGACTGGAGTCAATGGATCAATGCCATCGAAACATAAAAAAATACACTTTTAGACGACGCCAGTGTGGCAGAAAATGCTCGGACATTGGTCATTACAGTAAGACTCGAGTTATAAACTTATGTACAAAAATACCCAGGTGGAAAAATTACATATTGCCAGACATGGGTTAAGTATGACATACAAGTACATGGTTCCAAATATGGTCATATCTGAAAATAGCCAAATGTAGTTTATTTAAACTCGGTAAGATATGCCGCCTTTACATATGGCCATATCTGCAAATCTGGAAAATTTCTGGCCATATTTCCAAATCTATGGCAATATCACCAAATCTGGCCATATCTAAGGTATTCTGGCCAATTTCTGCTCTAGCCATATCTACAAATCTAACAAATTTCTGGCCATATTTCCAAATCTAAATAAATATGGCCATATCTCCAAATCTGGCCATATCTGAAGTATTCTGGCCAATTTCTGCTCTGGCCATATTTAAATTTTTTATATATGGCCATATCTATTTTTTCTACCCGAGGAGTTATAAACTTATGTACAAAAATAGATTCGATACATAAACACGAGAAATAGGAGCCCTGAAACAAAGTCAACATAAGGACTTCCCATACCGAAGGTACAATGAAACCCTGTTAAGAGTGACTACCAAAAAATGCTATGTTGGTCACTGTACACAGGTGGTCACCATACAAATAAAGCCCGAATTAAAGTAAAATAAAGAACATGTACACTGCACTTATACATGTCGACTGTAATAAATGTAGTAAAAAACCACAAAACCAAAAAAAAACGTACAGAATCATCATGTCCAAGGGTTAAAACAAAATGTAACGTGACTCATACGTTATCTGGTCACTTTTTAAGGTACATTTGCAATGTAAAAATTGCAAAAAATACAACACGCTCTGGTCACTGTACACAATAGACTGGTGGTCATGGTCACTATACAGAGAACTTTTCTGAAAGAAAATGTAAGCTAGAAAAACAAAACACTAAAAAGTGGTCAACATGAACAGGTGGTCACCATTCAAATGTGGTCACTTTTCCAGGTTTTACAGTACACGACCATACATCATTTCTCCACCCAGGTTACTTAGACATGTAGACTGTAATACAAGTAGGAAAAAACCACAAAACCAACAAAAGTATGGCATCATATCATGTAGATGTAACAAGATGTAACGTGACTCAACTGTTATCTGGTCACTTTTTAAGGTACATTGGCAATCTAAAAATTGCCAAAAAGACAAGACACACTGGTAACTGTACACAATAGACTGGTGGTGATGGTCACTATACAGAGAACTTTTCTGAAGGAAAATGCAAGCTAGAAAAACAAAACACTAAAAAGTGGTCAACATAAACAGCTTATCACTCTTCAAAGGTGGTCACTTTTCCAGGTTTTACTGTATTTCTACCATACAAGTACAGTGTAATGTTATTTCTGCAAAAAAACCCTTCGCGCTTTTTAATAACGAATCAAAGTTGTAAAATAAAAAAAAAAACATTTACAAATATGTACAGTGCACACGTATCAACCACCAATTGCTACTTCTTCGTAATATTTATAACCTCTGACCCCATCGTCACAGCGTCACCAAAACAACGATGTCCAATTTGTCCGAAACCAAAAAAACCCCACAAAAAACATGGTTGCCACGGAGAGTAAAATGCAAAAAAAAAAAACCACATCAACAATAGCCAGAAAGAAAAGAGAAATAAAGTGCGATCGTCTTGGGTTTATTTCTAACTACGATGATCGGAAACAATAGAAATAATCGAGAGTGAGGTAGCTACTAGCTATAAGAGTTGCGCCTCAGCAACCTTCAGGATTGCAGCTATCATTGATTGAACAAACCAGAAAGAAAAAAAAAAACTGGAAAGAAAAGCAGCAACCAGAAGAAAAAAAGACAAAAAAAACACAAGACCATAAGTACACACAACCGACTCAGCCTGTACTACAAATATAATTCTGTTGCTAAACATTCTTTGGGGGTAACGAAATACACGAGTCCAGGGAGGATCGAAAATGAGGAAGAAAAAAAAATCTATTTGGTCGGTCAAACCCATCGTTGTGTAAACCGTTGAAAGAGGATCCGTGAAAAGTCCGAACTGGTTTCCAGGAAATGGACATCGAGGCCACCAAATGGTTAATTAGTCACGTACAATAACCTAGCACATCCGACATACAACTAGTTGTTTATACAAGAAGTGTAGAAGTCCGAGGCGTTTGCTCGGATGATCAACAATAAATACACAAACGCACATATTTGACCATTTCTTTTTCTTTTGTTCGTGGACTCTGAGTGTTTTTTTGCACCATCCTTTTTACCAAATGTGTGGAGGTGGTAGAAAGAAAATGGTGTACAAAAAGCCTAGTGGCCATTGTTCGGACGGCTGGACAACTCGAGAAAAAAAAAAAAACAGGCCAACTCGGGGAAAAAATAAGCCAATATTTTTTTTTTTAAATCCTGAAAAGGGTTCCCCGAGAAATAACATTTTCAACTTCCCTGACCAATGATGCCAAAAATTGACCTTTTCTAAAATCGACACCGTAAAATATTATTACAAATTTACCAATGAAATTTTGAAAATTTGACAATTTTGTATTCAGAAAATGTAGAATGTACTGGGGAAATGTAAAATATGTTTCCAAATTGGCATTAACTACGTTGAATTTCCCTGACTTTTTCAAACAAAGTCTTTCTTCCCTGACTTTCACAGGTTTCCCAAGTCTGGGGTAACCCTGATCGCCTACCTATGACTGATCAGTGAATTTAAAGCTAAAGTCCTTTTTTAAGGAAATTAACATTTTGTATTTGAGTGGTCAACACGGTGGGTTTTGTATATGTTCATCGCATAAGCTCCAGGTCACGTCAAAATCGTTTTATTCCATCAGACATGAGGAGATTCTGCTAATGTATGCTTTTAAACTATAAACAGTAAACCTTAAATGCGTATGTAATAATTATGTTCAGAACCCTACTTTCGCTCCGAATCAACATGATCGACGGTCATACTCTAGTAAAGTGAAACCTGTTAAGAGTGACCACCAAAAAAAAAATGCTATGTTAGTCACTGTACAAAGGTGGTCAGGTCACTGTACCCAGAATGCCTGAATTAAATGTAGACCGTAATACACGTAGTAAAAAACCAGTAAACCTAAAAAAAGTACAGAATAATCATGCCCAAGAGTTAAAGCAAGATGTAACGTGACTCATCCGTCATCTGGTCACTTTTTAAGGTGCATTAGCAATGTAAAAATTGCAAAAAATACAACACACACTGGTCACTGTACACGATAGACAGGTGGCCACCGGTCACTATACAGAGAATTATTACGAAGGAAATGTACACTAGAAAAAAACAATATACTAAAAAGTGGTCAACATAAACAGGTGGTCACTTTTCCAGATTTTAATGTACACGATATTTCCATAAAGACGCGGTTAAACTCAACTAGATTTTATGACAAATTACTCACATCGGACATGTGACATCTCAAATGACCCACACGTTTATTTCTCCACATGCAGGACAACCTGCTAAGATAGCATACCTGTCTAAAGTAGCCTATAGCTCTTAAAGGGATTTTTTAAATAATCCAATTTATCGATTAATGCTTATTATTGGAGTGCATGCGCGGACAATATGTGTGTTGTAAATTGAGAGATTTCTAGGCATTTCGGCGCAAAAGTACTTGAGGAATTTTAAAATTCTCGGCGTGTTTTTCCACATATACGTGATACGAGTAAACAAGCCGAGGAACTGGAATCGTAAATTGGGTTACTTTACTTTTATGATATGCAAATCGAGCGCATGATTTACACAAGAATTCCATAAAGAATGTAATTGCTATTCCAGGCTGGCAATGAAGAGAATATTAATGTACATCTCACGTAATTTCAAAAGCACCACCAAAGGTACGTCCAAAGCACTCAACATGGTGCGAACCTTGATCGCTTTTATGCCAAATCTTCAACAATTCGAGCGCAACTGCCAACAATGGACACATTAGACAGAGTATAGCCCCCCTTACCCTCCCTCCCCCATCAAACCTTTCATGCCTGAGGAATACAGATTTTTACTAAACGCTTAAATGGCGTACTGAGCTCTTAATTTTATCGATTTGATAAAGAGTGACATCTGATGGATGTTTGAGGATTATTTTAATAAAATATTTTATTTAAAATACAGTAGAACCTCCGTAAGTTGACCACCCAAGGGCGGAAACAAAATTGGTCAACATAGGGAGCTGGTCAACATATCGAGGTCCATCTCCCATAAATTAACGTGCATGGTGACCAACCAATGTATGAAAATTTAGTCAACATACGGAGGTGGTCAACATATGGATGTGGTCAAATTAGGAAGTTCTACTGTAATGATAGTTTCAAAAATTGATCATCTAGGCTATACAGTAACTGATTCGAATATAACCACGTAGTTTAAAAACGGTTTAGTTTTAGTGTTCAGGGCTTAGTAAAATTTGGTTTTAGTAAAACCAGAAAAAGTGACCACCTTTAAATGGTGACCACCTGTTTATGTTGACCACATTTTTAGTGTACTGTTTTTTTTTCTAATTTACATTTCCTTCATAAAAATTCTCTGTGTAGTGACCAGTGACCATATGTCTATTGTGCGCAGTGACTAGTGTGTGTGGTCTTTTTTGGCAATTTTTACATTGCCAATGTACCTTAAAAAGTGACCAGATAACGGATTAGTCACGTTACATCTTGATTTAACCCTTGGACACGATGATTTTGTACTTTTTTGATTTCTTGGTTTTTTTACTACGTGTATTACAGTCTACATTGTACATGTATAAGTGCAGTGTACAAGTTCATTATTTTAATTTAATCCAGGCATTATTTGTATGGTGACCACCTGTGTACAGTGACCAACATAGTTTTTTTTTGGTGGTCACTTAACAGATTAGGTTTTACTGAATATAATTTTAAGTTTTTGTTCATTTAATTGCCCCCGATGCAGGCTTAGACCGGTCTTAAATCTGGTAATTTTTTAAGGTACATTGGCAATGTAAAAATTGCCCAAAAAAGATAACACACACTGGTCACTGTACACAATAGAAAGGTGGTCATAGTCACTTTACAGAGAATTTCTATAAAGGATATGTACATTAGAAAAAACAAAACACTAACAAGTGCTCACCATTCAAAGGTGGTTACTTTTCCAGGTTTTACTGTACAGAGAATTTGTTTTGGATCCATACATCATTTCTCCACCCAGGTTACGCGAGCATCCCTTAATTTCGTTGAAAAGAAAGCATAAAACCCCCTTTTAAGTTCACAATTTCAACAACTCGTAAATATGGATGAGCATTATATTCACCAAGCCCAAAATGCTCCGAATATATTTCATAGCGAATGGGAGCGCAAGAGTTTGCTAATTCAAATCAGCCAATCACACGGTCGAGAAAATCTTAAGAAATTATTCAAATTTTCAAGAAAGCGTCTTTTATTTTGGGGCAAGGTATAGAAGAGGACCCGACTAAGCGTTAAGAGTCTGAATTCACGGCAAATAATTTGAGGTTTAAAAGGAGGAGGGTGCAATGAGCGCATCATGGACCGCTAAGTGCGCTTCGAGGATTAAAAATACTGAAGCTAGCAACAACTTAAAACTAAGTTGGTGGTACAAAATTACGAGTTATATCGCGCGGATTTTCTCCTAATAAACATTTACGAGAGCGAGTATACAAACTCCTCGATGGGCGGACAAATGAAAAATAAGATTTTGGAAAATCTGAGAATGTTAGGACTGGTTTATAACTGGAGATGGGATATTAGAGCTAGGCAAACAACTCGGGTTTATAAATTGGATTTGCTCGTCTCGAAATCATCATTATATGACCAGTTTACGCGAGAAAACCGGACGTATTTGAAAGGCACCGTCCTCGCGGCTTAGAAGACTCAATTAAATTTGGGAATATAATTCGGAAGCGTAATGGAGTGATAATTCACATCGTTCGCACGCCTATAAGCTCAGAAATTTGACGTATGAAAGCGCTATGATAATATTATTTCTGCTCCGAGATAGTCTAATGTCAGCCGGAGTAAAATTATCCTACCGTAGGAAGTGGAAGCAGCATCTCGATTTCGATATTGGATAATATATCAAGGATGAATTATATCTCCATGATGTTCGACCGAGGTTACCGAGGTCCCCCAAACAAACTCTTCGTGTTACCATATCGAGAACCAATAAGAAGATGGGATGTTTTAAATATGTATGTTATCGTAATCACCTTAACAGTTTTAAAACCTAGAAATTAAGCACTAAATTGGGCTCGAATTCTTGAATAAGTTAGCAAACAAAATGTGCTGCCCCTGTGAAACGGCTTCTCAGGTGAATTGCGGTGTATGCAATGATTGCGGATGTTTAGGGGTAATGATGACAATTCAGAACATTTCTATTTTCCCAATATAGTATTAGCTGCGTTATCACTATATGAACAGATAACAATAAAGGATTTAAGCATCTAATTACCATTTACAATTTAAAATTTACAGAAAATTATTTTCGACAAACTTTAAAAAACAGCTCCTTTAATAAGTCGGCTGTACACGATAACTTCGTTGTATGCATTGTTTGCTGAATTTCAGGGGCAAACTTCAGTTTCGGTTCCGTATTTGAATAAATACATAATCATATAATAAAGCGCTCAGTAAGGGTATGAAAGTATATGGTACCATTCAATAAACGAATAAAAATGGAGGATTTAAGTATCGAATAACCATTCGCAATAGGAAATTTAGAAAACATTCTTAACATAATGAAAAAGAGAAAACAGACCCTATAAGTCGGCTGCACACGAGAACATCCGGTTCCGTATTTGCGTAAATATATAATCATTTAATAAAACGCACAAATATGGCATGCAAATATATATGATAATATTATTAATTTTAAAAGTAAAAAAATATTTGAATAAAGAAATTTAAAGACAAACTGGTAGGCTCGTACCAATTTTAATTACATCATGGATAACATCACCCTCATTGAATTCACCCCCAGAATTTTCAGATGTCTAATTTTTTCCATTCGGATATTGGATACACGGTTAGGGCTAAACGGGAACGTAACGAGGGGTCGAAAAGTGGCTGTTTCCTCGCGTGATAATTAACGCCCGTACACGGCTTAATTAAAGAAGAAATGAAAATTTCCCCATAACAGATATTCTAATTAGGTTCGTATTAGAAACTGGCGAGATGCCTAGCTCCTCCCTGGCAATACTTGAGTGGCTGAAAAAGCGACAAAAACACACGCAAATGAGCGTTGGCGTGAATGATAATAGCGAAAGAGAGAGAGGGATAAATGGCGAAGACACCGCATCAATGCGAAACTGATTGCCATTTTTTATGAAGATTATTTAATGAACGACGTGAGAATAATTTAGCTCTAGTCGGGTAGAGCCTGTCATCGACGAATTTAGGCTTTTTCAAAAGAAAAGCAACAGCGTTAAGAAAAAGCGGAAGATGAAGAAGACGAAGCAGAATGATGCTAAAGAAGAAGAAGATGAGGAAGAGGATGCTACGGATGAAGAAGCTGAGGAGGATAAAAAATAAAAAAGAGAAAATTGATGAAGATAGAAATTAACAAAGCCGAGTAATTAACTAGTAAACACTGTTTTAATTCTCATCAAATCCTCTCTCCTCCACCCTGATTACACGCTGGCATCATTTTCTGCATCCTCGCTCGCTGACATTAAATCCAATCTTTGGAGAGACAATTGAATTTTCTCCATAGATCCACACGCTCTGATGGGGTTTAAAATCAATTTCTTCTTCTCATCAGAAACTATCACGCTGCCAAATCGCATTTGTATTAAAAACACGGAGCAGAAACTGCGAAGAGGGGGGTGAAGATGAGATAGAAAAAAATAAGAAAAAAAATTTACTGCAGAAATTGACACAAAGTTTCAATTAAATCAAATTTGCCTCTCGTATATTTACAGCTAAGTTACACCAGTGTTTATCGTCGAAAATTGAAATTGCTTCTCGACAAAACGACGAAATCACATCTTAAAGAAAAACACTCTAGCAATCGGGATTTGTTTTTTGCCTAAGATTGCACGCTTGGCCAAATCTATGAATTTTAATATTTTATGTCGTGTCAAACGTCGAGGTAATGCATTTAAGAGCGTAAAGAAAAGCTAAAAAGAAAGTCAAAATTTCAATTTTGATTTCATTATCAGATCTATAGGATTGTTTGAAGGGTATCTGAAGTACTGAGTATCAACTGAAGTATGAATAGTAATGTCATAAATGAATTTGGACGATGCTCTTTTTTGAAAGTCAATCAAGTGCCAAATTATAGAGCAATATGACTTGATCCGAGAAGGATGATCAAATTGCAAAACTGGAATTATTAGATCTGAAAAAAATACTTAAAAAACCGAAAATGTATCGCAGATTTTACGAATTTTGAAATTAAGGATGGCCAAAAGATCGCGATACAACACAGGTATATGTATTTGTATGAATTATTTTTTTAAGAATCTATTTTACTCGACATCCCAAATTGTGTAATTTGAAAAGATAGCCTCTAGTGCAATTAATTGTTGACCTTTATCTTGATTTTTCAGGGTAATGGAAACACTTAGAAAATAAACCAGACTAAAGTTTCTGGACAAAACCAGATATTGTTTAGAAACCGAGTGGATCAACAAATAAAAAAAACCTCATCTACATATTCATATATTATACAGTAAAACCTGGAAAAAAAGACCACCTTTGAATGGTGACTTTCCCCACCTGTTTATATTGACCACTTTTTAGTGTATTGTCTTTTCTAGTGTTCATTTCCTTCATAAAAATTCTTTGTATAGTGACCAGTGTGTGCTGTCTTTTTTTGCAATTTTTACATTGCCAATGTACCTTAAAAAGTGACCAGATAACGGATGAGTCACGTTACATCTTGCTTTAACCCTTGGACATGATGATTTCAAAATTTTTTATTTTTGGGGTTTTTTATTACGTGTATTACAGTCCAAATGTATAAGAGCAGTTTACACGTTCATTATTTTATTTTAATTAAGGCATTCTTCGTACAGTGACCACCTATGTACAGTGACTAACATAGCATTTTTTGGTGGTCACTCTGAAATAATTACAGAGTAAATAATAATTGCTAAATTGATATTATAGTTTAGGAGAGAGGCTTTATTTGTTGTGCAGCTTTCTGACAGTACATCAGGTTTAAATTTTGTCTTGAATCCATGCAGATTGTACAAAAACTTAAGATGGCACCCCGATCAATATTTGTAAAACATTTTGAATTAAACGTTCCAATTAAGTCTGCAGATTTTAAACAAATAAACCGATCAATTTTCAAACGTTAGAAAAAATCGCCGTTTGTCCACTCGGCAACAATGTACATTATTTCACAAATAATGGTTAGTCCATGATTTTTTTTCAAAAAAAAAATTAAAAATACTGGTAAGGTTTTCTCCCATTAGGCGTATATTTGAAACCTTTTGAAGTATCCCATCCTCTTTATACAATGCATACGTGAAATTAAAATATGGATCAATATCTCCGTTGCGCCATCTTCCAATTAAATTTAACAAGAAGAGAAAAGGGGGAAAAAAACAGGAGGAAAAGGAAGTGATGGAACTGTTGTCATTATAAAAAATCGATGCTACTTCCAAAATCCTGTCAGTCAAACTAATTATGAAAATAGGTCCTCATCCTCACTATGAAAACTGCTTCCAGTTTCGTTTTGTTTGCTTTAATAGGCCTACATCTACATCTACACGCTACTTAGGAAAACTACTTTATAATTACGTTACGAAATTACGACGAGGAGGCAATGTCGAATTAAGTCGAATACATTTCCGAGGAATTTCAGTATAATAATAAGGACGCTGCAGTGACATTATTAAGGGATAATTTTAAATCTTGAAATACATCTAGGAAAACGATGAGGATCTAACTGCTACCGCAAAACCCATTATCAAATAACAAAAATTGAATTATTTTATAAAACTTCTGAACGTCATGATCCTCGGGAACATTACAAACTGAAAAATAACAGTTAGAATTACTGCAAATTAAGCCTTTTAATTACAGGGTGGCAGAAAGTCTGCGTTGAAAACCTGTTTCAAACACCTCGAAAACTAGCTACGAAAATAAAAATCTGCAAATTAAGACAGAAATTTAACGAATGGAGTTTCTTCTTTTAGTAATTATTTCCGAAATTCATATAATATTTTTAAACCGTCTAAACCAAATCTTTATAAAGGATCCTCCATAAAGGACGTCCTGAATTTATCCAGGTTTTTAGAGCTACAGAGAAAATACCAAACCACTCAATTTTTAGAGGAAAAAATGAAAACTTCCTTCATGGAAAGGGATAACAATGTATTTAATATACAGTAAAACTTGTAAAAGTGACCACCTGTTTATGTTGACCACTTTTAAGTGCATTGTTTTTTTAGCGTACATTTTCTTCATAAAAAAGTATGTATAGTGACCAGTGACTGTTGTCTGTTTTTGCAATATTTACATTGCCAATGTACCTTAAAAAGTGACCAGATAACAGATGAGTCACGTTACATCTTGCTTTAACCCTTGAACATGATGATTCTGTACTTTTTTGGTTTGGGTTTTTTTTCTACGTATATTGCAGTCTACATAGATAATTGTAGTGTACATGTATCTGCATGAAAAACAATTTTAGTTGAAGCTAGACTTAAAAAAATACATGATTTGCTTAATCATAATAAGTTTCTAATAAGGAACTTATAAAAAAAAGGATACCAATTTTATTTCCATGTTTTTCGTTCTTCTCATCCCCCCAACTCCCACCTCCAATTATAAATTCAGTAAATAAAGTTCACTGCTATAGTTCAATTTTGTATTTTTTTCAGTAATAAACTTGGAAAAGTGGATTTTTAAATAAGTACACACAAACTCGTAATTTTCGAAATTTCAACATCGCTGATATTGACATTCGCCATGGCTTATATAAATTTATTGAATTTCAATATGGCCGCCACTAAAGTGCCCCATGGGCGAAACGCCTAATTGAAAACCCAAATTCGCAAATGCTCTTTTTTCCCCACCAATGCGTCTTGAATTTCAAATCAAGCCCATATTAAACCATCATTAGGAAGGCCAAATTCCTGAATTGTTTTTTCGCTCGAAGGCCGTATCAGCCAGGTGATTTTTCACGAAAATTGCATAGCCATGCATCATCTTCTTAGATGATCCATTGACAGCCAATTTTCCACCTCTCGCCTCCTGCACTGGCATAAATCTGGCCCAAATTTGGGGGTTCTGACAAGATTTCAGGATGGGGGTTGACGTCTCTCTCGCCAAAACTTAGCTTCATTGGCGAGGTGGGGTCAAATCCGGCCCCCATACGATGATGGACGCCTAATTATGGGGTTTAGCATGCTGGCATTCCAACGACGAAACCCAAAAACCTGTCTTTAAAAAACACGTCAGCACCTTCGCCAATATGCATGTGGGAAATTAATTAAGGTCCGTTCACGCTACGCCAATAAATTGACTTAGCAACAAATTTCAACAATGCCAAAAAAAGATACTCCCCTGTCTTAACTAACGAATATATTGGAGAAATTCAATTTCCTCAAGGGAAGCTAATTTATTTAATTATCGCTCTCAAATTTACAAATTTAAAAGCAAATTAATTATTTTTCATTGATTTCCTTGTAGAATATATACGCAGTTACAAAAAATAAAATAAAAATAAAGAACACGTGTAAATTTATATTTTTAAACCAAACGAGTTCTACGTTTAGGCGTGTTAAATTATGGAAATAATTTCGTAACATGTGTCAAGATATGCTTTCGACATGTAATTATTTCGAAAACAAGACTGGGATATGCTGAGATAGTTCCTATATTAAATCGGCCATGGCCGTCTTCCCATCCCATCCTTGCCTTAGAAGTCCTGGTAATTACGGGAAAATTAATTAAATTGTGATGCTGGGGTCCATCATGACCAGACTGCATAGTCTGACTTCAATAATTTGTAAAATGATTTCCTCTCCCTCCCCCTCCCCACCTCCTGCCATCATGCCATGTGGTACTATGTACTGACTGCAGGGTAAAGATCAAATTGAAATTGAATCCTGAAATTTTCGCAGCTTTGAAAAAAGTATCTAAACTTTATTTAAAAACGTGATAGATTTTATAAAATCATAAACTTGTCAGTACATGTAAATAAAGTGTTATTCCAATAGAAGAAATAGAGAATTAAAGGAAATAACTCGAAATCTTATAGATGTACAGTATTTTCCTT
>JAQGBX010004637.1:0-14993 GCA_034698745.1 Megaphyllum sjaelandicum | reverse complement strand
AAGAAGACTTTACAGACTTTTGCCTCACCTTGTAGCTACACCCGGTGTACACTTTTTGGGTGAGTCGAATTCGCCATTAGAATCGTGATCTTGGTAATCCGTGAAATGGTTTCTTTCAAATTCAATTTAACTTAGAAAATGTAGCCTATACTCCTTATGTATCAAAATTAATGCGGTGTAATTAAACGAAGAAGAAATAGTGGCTATATAGGCAATCAGTCATGCTCACTTCGATTTTCCTCATTTAGTACTTGGAAAAGAACCTGTTATAGGTTGCAAAATAAACAACCGAGACAACCTTGTGGTTTTGCAACGCAGAGAGACGCCACATTTTATAGTTGAAGTAACCGAGCAACAACCGCAGATGATGTTTACTTACGCATTTTAATTCAGAGCGAGATTCCAAGAAAAACCGACAGAATTTCGTGCGCCGCTTTTAATTGTATTTGTATATTTGGCAGGTGCATTGTAGCATTTACTGCTTTGTTTCTATTAGCCAAGTAAATACTCAATTTAAAAAAATAATAAACAATCAAAAGGGTGCGTGATATCAAGCTTCGTATACGCGACAATCACGTTGACTATTATATAGAATGCTTCAATCTATAGAGAACATTTATTTTGTCACCCGTTTTCAAATTCAAGTGCCAAACCCTCAGTTAAATAAAAAACCCACTCCATCCATTCACAGAAGTAACGACCATAAACGTTCTGAGAATACCACTTTTGAGCACACCTGGGTTTCTGCGAAAGTAATTCAGATTCAATAAACGTTACGATACGATATATACGAACTCGTCTGAATAACCCATTAAGTATTCTTTAGATGAAAATATTGTCATCGCTCACTCCACCTCTCTTAATTAGCACTTAATTCACCTGTTCTAATATAAACTGATCCGAGTACAAATTCATCTGATGAAGATTTAGTCATACTGTATAATTAAAACTCGCGTATACCTGCTTTATCGAGAAGATACATGTAGAATATTAAGTGATCAACAGTTCATTTATGCATACGTTATTTCACTATAGGCCTACATGTATACAAAATTTCAATATTGATTTCATTATTTTTAGTCATTTGTCTAATTGCCAAAACTGTACGCCGACTTCTTATGTTAATTAGGCGCACGGACAATTAAATATAATAATTATCAACTTGCATATAGCAGGTAATGAAATACGAAAAGTGCCACGGTTAATGCAGAGAATGTACGATATACTGTATTACGACTATATACTCATGGCTACGAAATTACGAATGGCACTTTTGGCAATCGCGAAATCATGACTTGGCGTGAAAATTAAGACCTCAAACACATAAAGTTACTCAAGGTTATGGCTATTTTTGAGCTTATCGATGTATTCCTTTGACACGCGTGATTTACGACTGACAAAGTACGATTCGAAAAACTTTTACCTGATGACTTCTATTATTTCTTAAAGCGTTATAGTCAGCTTTCGTGCATTTATTTATTACGAGCAAAGTGCTAACCACAAAGTTTCTGTCCGAGTAAAGATACGACTTTAATGCTACAAAGTTCTAAATAAGTTCTTTTAATAATCCAGCTTTTATAAATTAAACTAAATTGATTAATTAGATTTGAAAACCTTTAAAAAATGGACACAGTATACAGTCCTCATTTATATAGGAAAGCTGTGGAATTCTAAACGCATTTCTGAAATGCAGAACTTCGATTTACATATATAGGAGTTGTCAAGTTTCACTCCGAACAGTCGCATCCAGTTTTACAGATGATAAGTGGGCACCCATGCAGTTGTTAACTTGTTATAACAGTACCATTAAAGTGCATTACGCACACTATAGTATACCATTACCAGACAATTTTTACGCAATACGCGAGACCCGCATGTTTCTGGAGCATGCATGTATATATACAGTATATACGCCCTTTTTTCTACAGTTATGGGAAGGCACGACAATTCAAGGTCTGGGTGAATAATGCGTGTATTACAAACGTATATTATCCCGTTTAAAACTATTTATTCCAACTTTCAGAATGATAAACATACCCGAACGAGCAGTAAAATAAACCGCGAGCATATAAAACAGGTGGATAATAAGGTGTGCCAGGACCACGATATAGGTCAGCCAGTAGTAACTCAATTACAATTTCATCGGGGGGTTAGTTACCATCCCTGTAAATCAAAATCTCGCTAACTAGCATAGCAACAAACCTTTTCACTACACGCCTCCTAAATCACAATCGCTGAATTTACCACAATCGTTTGGAAATCTGCGACTGAAATTCGGCGAAAGTGCGCGCGATTTTAGACAAACAGCCATTCATTGATGGAGTCCCCCCCCCCTATACCTATCAGGTATAACCTTGTCCTTGAATTATAATGCTAAACACTATTTGAGGAGAAGAACATGGCTAAAAAATGCCAAATCATGGCACGTGATTAAGCGCGGCTATAATACACACGCACACTAGAATATGTAGCAGTCCGGAAACGTAAAATTTTCAACTGGAACCGTAGAAAATCTAATTATTTGTTAAATTTGAAAGAAGCGGAGTAACACGGGTAGAAGGAAAGGAGGGGGTTAGAGATTATCATACCTTTTATGCTAAATCACCGCTTGTCCAATTCAATTCGTTTTTTTTTTGTTAACCATAAAATCGTTTATACTTTGTTGTTTGGAAATGAATAGTCCATAGAATTGGTCATACTTAACAATGAACGCTATAGCCGAGTTTTAAGTTTCATTTCTTGGCTTAATAATTGAGATGCTACGTGTATATAGCGGTAAGTAATTAATATAACGATTAATGCAACAATTACCAGACATTTTCTGTTCAGAACTGTTTTCTTCCCATGTACAAACAAAGTTGTCATGTATAGCCTACTCATGCATGACATGATCCTTCAGACTTCAACAGGAAATAACAGCAAATAAGTGACGACCTGCTGTACGAAGATGTACAGTATATAGTAGCTCTTGCAACAACATGCCAAAACGTTTGTTAAAACGTGCATACATGTAAGTGACAAATTCTATACACCTCATAATGAAACGTGCAACTATAAATGCCAACTTCAAAGACCTCAGACGCATAAGCGTACATCACAGACTGGGCAGGGAGTTTTACTTCAATATATACGTGAAATTCAAGCTATAGCTGTGGAAAAACTGGAATTCTTATGTGACCTTAATGTTATACTGTATAGGAGGTATCGCTATAAAAGTTTTGTTCAGTACAGCTTCGGCTGATTTATCGTTTAATGGACTGACCAAATAGCACGAGTCGATGGTTGACCTGAAAGTTTCCTATTATACGCCATGTCGATTCGAATGACAATGACACCTTTCTTCAAAATGCAAGAGTTCTGCCTCAAACCTAACATTCCAAAATCTAAAGATAGGAAAATAACTTACATGTATGCATGTATCTACATGTACATTACAATGTGCAAGCATAAAACGCTATATACTATGTATAACTCATCGAAATCGAGACGTTGCAAGGGGTGGTCCACCCTTGAACATCGTTGCGCAAACCACCAGAGTTAAGCAATAGACAAATAATAAACGTGGCTACAACGACTATTCAATGTACATGTATCTAAAATGCTACAATGTGTATGTAATTTATTTGAAACTACGCATAGTGTATTCAATTCATTAGAAACACATTGTCAGATTTTTGTTTTATATCGTTGGCTGAAAGGTTTTGGCGGATATAGTTATTTTTTTTCTTGAGAATAGCAGCAAGTTTACTTCGTTAGTTGCATTGCGCGCTTAGAGGCTTATATAGGAGCAATTATTTTCTCCACAATAATTCCATTAGGTCTCGATCGTGAAATTATGAAGCAATAAAGCAAACGCTAATAAAAATACATTCTTAGCACCGAATAAGTACCGCATACTTCTATTAGACTGAACATAAATAAAAACCGTTGCAATAACGAGCGAGTTAATTGTCAAACAACAATTCCTCATATAGCTGTTTAGTGCATGCATACCACTAGTGACCGAATGGATACCTGTAATAACCGGGCAATAGAGTTATTATTTTTTGACATTTTGTTATTCGTTATAGGACAATGTATCTACACTTGAACTAATACTTGCGACAGCACTGCACCAATTCGCGTCAAGCTTGTTATTGAAAACTTTATTTGTCGTGACTGCAAAGTCAACATCAAATTCATCAAAGCAAACCATGACTGTAAATTGGCTGAATTGATGGGAAATCCAATTTAAATAGACGCGTTTTATTAAGAAAATTACAATTTACATGACACGTAGTGAATACCGACAAATATGTGCTCAATATTTTACAATTGCACTTAGCGTTTTATATAACAGAACCTGCAAAGAAGCACTGAAACGTTTCACGTGCATGTACATTTTTGGCATTTTTTCCCCCATCATAGAATTGGACAGTAAGAACGTCTATGGCTTATCATAGTTTAGGCTAAGTGGCAGTACATGTATTGTTACCGTACTATACCATGCATTAATTAATACAGATACATGTACTTACATTATCTCAAAATTAAAAATGTTGCATCGCGTGATGCACTTATGAAACGGGGGTGCGATTCATGTGGGTGTGTCATTGGGACGATGAAATCCGAATCTATGCAATAATAGTTAACAGAATCTATGCTTTTTCGGTCGAGATTGAGTTCGCAGCGCCAACTGATCAGAAGTTCAGATGAAGCCGTCTCGTCTCGTATTCGATATATAATTGGTCGAAATATTCATCAAAAGGGCGTGTTTCAATAAGTGGTGGATGTGACCACTGGCAACAGTTCAACATTTTTAAACCTTGGAATGAGCAATGGCAAAAACTTGGTACCACTTCGCACGTGCAAAGATCTAAACCAGCTGAAAACAATCGGAAAGCAAAACCCAACTTGGAATAGATTTTGATGCCCGATTCAAAAATGTAACGGCGCTACTGTAGTTCACGTTTCAGCATTTTATTGGTGCTTTCAGAATAAGATGAGAATGGTTGAATGGTTCAATACTTTGCAACGATTCTTTCCGTAACTAAAAACTCAGCAGGTAGCGCCAGTGTTTGATATTATCTACGATGCAATAGGAAATTCCTTTGAAACGAGAGACTATATGGAGCCAATGATATACAATGTGCTAGTCTGTGAGGTAGTTTCTAGTGAAATCGAACATCTTAATTTTATACACAAGTAAATGGATGATAAATAATTTGTTTTTAAACATTTTAGTACATGTACATAATGTAAAAATATAAAAAAGTAATGTGCTAGAGCAGACTGTTTTAGGAAAATACTGTGATTGTTTCGACATTTTTAATAATCTAAAAATCGTTTGTTTACATTGCGGCTACCAAACGCACTTCTCGTTGGTTGCATTCCGCAAAAGACAAAGAATCAGCCGATTCGGTGCACCGAATGATACAGCCTAACTTTTCCTTGAATCACATTGTTAATCTGCTCGCTAACATGTTATATAAAGAAACATTGGACCTCATAAGTTTTCACTTGATCTTGACTGAAAATCCATTCGTGGCTTTGGTACTTGGGTATTTTTCTGGAGCTCATCCACAGGCTCATTAAAATTGTTCGCCAGCTGGAATAACTACATGTACACGTACAGTATACAGTACCTATAGCCATTGCCAAAACAAGTCCTATTGCGGTTTAATTACTGCGAAAATTGTTACAGCTATCAGTCACACGATAAACTTATGCAACATTTTTTATGCCAAAAACACTTGCACTTCAGCAGTCTCGAACGGATTATTTACTGCGCGAAGGTCTACACGGCGCAAAGAGGCTTCGGTCATTTCAGTATCGATGCGCAGATTTGGTCGTAAATACTGTATAAACTGCATGTACGTGGCACGGTGGATGCAAATTATAATCCACGGACCTCCTCCAAGGCCTTGAATATGCTAAGGTTAAAGAAAACAAATCTTAGACCACCCACACCCCAAGCTATCCATTCAAGATTATAAAGCATGTACATGTACGCTTTGTAAGCCATTCTTATTAATTAAAAAAAAAATACTGAGGGGAGTTGGTGTAGCGCCTCATTAAAATGCAGGGCGTTTTTGAAGTAACGCAAGTGGAAACCACCGAGATAGGGGCTTCGTGACTTGCTTCACTTTGAAAACACCGTGCAGTTTTGATCCACGATTTGTTTTGTATAACGTTAGCCATCAAGGAAACTGAAAAAAAAATGCAATGCCATGGTTGCATACATGTACATGTATACTGTAGTTGAACTTTGCAGTATCTGTGTAGTTTTAAGTACAGTGTATACACAAATATTTCTGTGACCAATGGCATGTGTATTAGATCAATTAAATGCCAAATACAGTATACATGTACGTGTAAAATGATACGGTAATCTGACAAAACGATTATTTTATGAAATAAAATTATATCTGTATGTTTAGACTATCAGAAGGCAGAAGCAAATGATGGGTAATCATGAAATATCAGATATAATGGAAGACCATGTCGAATATACTGTAATTTAAAACATTTTCCCCCCAATATTCGGTATAAAGCATGACTTCTTCGTAGATCGCACTTCAGCAGTCGAAAAGACACGTTGTTTAAAAATTTGTTTTAAATTTGTTTTAAAATGGCGATAACCTCGAATGATTTTAATCCAATTAACGCGTTGATTTTTAACACCCGACTTCACGACTGCTAAAGTGCGATCTGCTAAGCTTCCGAGTACCCCAATTAAATGTCGGTTTCGTAACTAACGTTTAATGAGAACGAAAGATCAAGGCTTTGGCATCACGAAAGCAGAGTCGTGCGTTCTTACCACGCTAACATGCTGTAGCCAGTTGATTATAGGGAATACGGTAAAACAAACCGTCAAAATAAGGTGACGTCACGAAAACTGCCACAAGAAAGGTTCCTATAATTGTGCTGTATTTGAACGCAAACGAGCTTATCGGTTTAAAAATAATTTGCAACAAATGTCAGCCATGGATAGTTTTTCAAAATACCATGGCGGATCAATACTGTACTCGCACTTCAATCATTAGCACTTGCAAGACATTCAGTAGCTGACGTCGGTTTGCTTAACTCCTGCGATGTCTGCAGTCATCAGATGTTTCGGAGGAAATGTCAACGCCCAATTTGGGTAATATCAACGGACCTTGACAAAATTAGGCTAGCATCACGTACCTTCGATACATTAGTAATAAAATGCAAAACCTAACAATCGGCATTTGTCGATACTATTCCGGGTCAACTTTCATTCATGTCAAGTCTGTCACGCGATTTATTCACATTTTCTCTTAATTGCTACGTAGCTAATCGCCGAGCCATCCAATACGGCCATTCGAGATGAATTTATTGGCCAAGGTCTGTCTGAGGCCTTGGGATCCGAGCCCAGATTTAGCCTCGTAGTTCGCCATTTTCGAGCAGACCTTGTACGCGCTGTTAGACATTTGTGCTTGTTTGGAAGAAGAATAAAAAAAGTTTTTTTTAAAAGCAAAACGTATACGGGAGCAACCTTGAAGCTCCTCTTCAGCCCCCGGCGATTTTAAACCTCGAAAGCAGCGATCATCACGGAGCGCAACGTGGCTGAAGACGTATCTTTTGGGGGAAAATCTTCCCACTTTTTTCCCCAGTAATCACTTCTTTTGAGGTTCTTCTGTTTACGCAAAACTGGGTTAATTGGGAGATCGCTCGCGCTGAGGTTAAAATTGGAGGAAGCGTCGAAAATGGCAGTGGACGAACGGTTGCCAAAAACGAATTTGAACCGGGCAATGGAAAAGCGAGCGCGGGGTTTCCCCATTCATGAAACGTCTGGCCACGCCCCCAAAACATTTCCTGATTTTTTTTTTGGACTGTTGAATAATTATGCGATGGATTTTCCTCTTCATATTTGTTTATCATCGAGCGGAGAAACCGCAATGAACGGTTTTATGTCATTGCCAGAGCCAAACTAACAAACTATAGACGCCTTTGGTCTCGTACGAACCAATTTTCCACACATTTTAAGCAAGCTGAATGCAAATCTTATAAAGAGAAACCACGGGGGGGTCGTCCATATAAAACTGTAGTGACCTTGAATCTTAAAAGAGCCCCTTGATCGACATCAACCCCGCGTCTTAGCTTTTTTTTTAGATGATTATAATGAATAAGAGTGGGCTTTTAGACGCAAAGATATATAAAATGGCGCAGTAACAAAACTGTAATAGCAGCTCCGCACAATTTGAAGGATACGAGTCCAGTATAGTGAATAATTTTAGTGACCACACATGTAGCTTGAACTCTCAATGGGAGCAATAAAAACATTCGTGGTTTTCTGCCACGTAAAATCGAGAAACGCTCAATACCAATAAAAAGCCCGTCCTATTTCAAATTAGCAAATTTAAGTATATGATAGCTAGACGATATGTTCATATCAATTTTCTTTATTAACTATATACTGTATAACGTTTCAACTCATTTTCAAAAATAGACCGGGTATATTCCAATTAACAAACAAAAATAAACAAAAACCCCCAGCACCACCTGTTGACCACGACGTTATTCGTATAAGCTTAGTACAACTGGTAATTTTTACAAACATTAGTTTCATCCGGCGCCAATCATATAATTACAGTTGTAGAAAAAAAATAACAATTTATTCTGATCTTTTTTACTATTTACCGTATTGCGTTTTACCTGTGTTTGTATGTAGTTTATCAGCACATCCCCATTTACACCGAGGCTAACTAGAGGGCGCTAATTTAAGCTTACGTCATCTTTATATTTAGAAGCAATGGGCGTGATCGATTCCATCAACGACTAGAATGTTGACGTCGATTGGCTGTTAACCGTCGTAATCAATCGGTGTCTAGACGATTATACTTTCCTTTATGTATACAAATACCTCTAAACACAATTTGCAATATTTCTGACAAATAAGACGAAACTGTCGCCAAGATGGCGAACATTCACGTTTATCACGATAATTGATTGCCACCCCTAACTAACCAACTTACCATGCCTAAGGGTACGAACACAACAAAACTTCTAGGAAAGAATGTTATTTTTTTTACCACTAGCGCCAACCAGCGGGCAAATATTGGTAATGCATTTAAATTACCGATGGTTTGCCCGCTGGTTGGCGCTAGTGGTCAAAAAAATTAGAAGTAAGAATGATAAGTACCAACGAACGCAAACCCAATGGCATCCGTTTTAACAAATTAAGTTTTTTTTTAAAGATTTCCATATTCTTCTTAAATTATGAGTTTATGACGAACTACCGGTATAAGTTATTCATAAAAATATACGCAATTATTTTAAATCATGCGAACCATGGATTGCTTCCTGCTCAGCAATAATACCTTAATGTTCGCAAGTTTATACTTATTTGCGCCATTTAAACATGGATGTTATAACAAATCTCCTACAGAAAATACTTTCTATTGAGTGTACATAACATGTTTTACTACGCATGCAAAATGTTGTAAGAATGCAGATTATAGAAAATGTTGGAATAATTTAGCAGCCTGTTTGTTACTCATTTACCCAGCCAAAATTGGTGTTACTTTTTATAACCTCGGCTTCAGAGATATTTACACATCCAGGGAAATTGACTTCAACGTAACTATAGTAGGCCTAAGTAGGATGCTACAATTTAAGTATACGTTTTAGCTTGCTAGCAGAAACGTATTAAAAATTAACCAACTAAGATTTTAACGGCATTTTTCAATGCAGGTTTTTAAATTATGCTTGGATAAGCTGCACGAATTAACCATGGTGAATGCAGACTTTTTTTGCGAGTCATCAAAAAGCACGAATAAATAAAATTAATTATAGAAGTAATATGGTGCCCGATGGTTGAGTCAATGGTGCCTGACCCGAGCCTAAACCTATACGAGTCAGGAAACTATAGGTGAGTAACAATTTGCCTAAACTAAAATGTGCTCACATTTATTGATTTTCCAGAAGTTTTCAACCTACCAATACAAACTCGGATGCCTTAACGAGATTGGGGTATAAATTCGTAAATGTGCTCATAACGCCTTATCCAATAAAATCGCGCTGCAATTTCCAATGGAACCCACCCGGGCAACACATGTTTTGTTGGATTTTTCTGATTACCTTCCGACATGCATTGTTAATGCAAAAAAAACAACAAAAAAAAACGAATTTTCACTTAATATCATTCACAAAAGTCTATGTGGGTTGCTTACGGGCACAAAACCTATAGGCATGCATTAATTATGATTTAATATGCACTATACAGTTTTAAGTTTATTCCAATAAGTTAAACCTTATTCTTCGGCAGCTTTTTCTAATTACTGCACGCATAAAAAAGTACCCAATTGCACATTAGTTTGACTATCAGAAAACATTTTTATATGCTTGACAGAGAAAGATGTATCCGCTTGTTCAGCAGCTGCAATAATTTTCTCTTGAGGCATGAGTTACAAAAATACGCCTAAAACGATAAACTAGTTAACGATAGCAAGTCAGTCTATTCAAGTTATAAATTCGTTAATACTTTATATCATGCAAAAAATAGTAAATGGTCCCATTTGGTATTAGAACTTGAGATATGTTGCTGAAGAACAACAATTAGAAAATTTCCCGACGAAATTATAGGATATTTTTGACTAAAAACATGAGAAGGTTATCCCTGTGAAGTTATGCATACTCCAGATGGCCGAAACATCCATGGTTCGCTTAATTTTTTGGCGATCAAACAACTTAAGACATTGTAAATAGCCTGATTAAAGATTGCGGCTGAAAAGTTCCCAGTCTTGATGGACTGATATTCATCCCTCTTCTTCTAAAGCCTAATTATGAATAACATTTTTAGGGATAAATAAAATATTTCTTAGGAAATCAGGAATCTTAATTTTTCAACTTGAGCCTTTAATAATATTTCTTGCCATTTATCCATTAACCTGTCAAATCCTGAAACAAAACGTATGCCTACTTACGCATTTTAATAATTACATATCGGGCTACTTCAGCATAAATTTCAACAAACTTATAATTAAAGAACAACGCAAAAAAATGGCCAGAAACCTTCAGTTCAATTTTTTAAAACCAAATCGCAAGTTTTGGTTAACTATGAATAACAATTTTATTGTTAAATTGTTTCTGTAGATATACTGTATATAGATCAGATCATCTATAAGCATCATTGACTATCATTTAAATGTTCTTGGCAAGAAACTTTGAAAATACATGACATGTACATGTAATAGCAAAACGTGGTTTTTAAAAATGCACGAGCTAAAAGAAAAATTGGGATATTTAATACACTACGTTGTTTTGGAATTCGAAATACCCGTTTCATGATTCCAAACCGTTTACAAGTATGAAAATTGGACAAGAGCATGATAATTTTTCAGTCTTATACTAAGAAAATTATGTGGAAATGGCTGACTTCATCTACATTTTTTTTTTCAATTTCAGCGCCACCTGAACTGCACTAATACTGGGTTCCAACAGTCTATACTGTCTTCTTAAATGCTAAGAAAATTAAGCACTCCTTTAAGAAGTGGGAGTGAATGCCACAATCGACTGATATCTATACCAAATACAGTACAAGTACACCAATCTGATTTAAAATCCAATCAATTGTGACATTAATCGATCAGTCACCTCTTGGTAGTTCAACCATGCAGGGTATATATGGAACGACTTCACTGGCATTCTATAGAAATTTACTTACATATCATAATTTCTTATATCGTCCAATAAGCTCTTAGCTTCGGTAAAATCAATGATTCTTGTGATCAAGGAGCATCCTTGGCAGGATTTCCAAGAGCCATTTGATGAACACTTAGCATAACACCAAATTACGAGAAGGCGTACAAGGAATTTCAGAATAAATTTCTGACTCAACTTGTGCAATTTGTCAAAGCATTCACTCTGCCAAAATGAAACATGCAGTACCTACATGTATTTAATAGAAAAAAATTGCGAAGAATTTGCAGACACTGCATGGTCCACAATATGTGGCGCGCTTATTTGCAGTCATCTTCGTAAAATTCAGAACCTTAAAACCGTCTGATAGAATATGCAGTTTACAAGCAATAAATGAAACTACCCATTAACAATTGGATGGTGGGCAACTTGGCAAGTGGTCATGTTCCGGACATGGCTATGCGGAAACAAGAAGGCTGAGTAAACTATGTCATGCGTTTTCCAAGCTTGGAAGCAATCAGTGGCTGCAGGGGTTTCTTGACAATCGGTTCGACAAGTGTTGTTTCCTGACAAACTGAGCTTATTGATTTTTCTGGACGGCAATTTGTTGGTCTTTTTCGATATTTATTCTCTGGATGTTCCCAGTTCCGCCTTTTTTCTGCTCTCTTCTTTCATTCATTGCCCACTTTCATGGCTTTTTCTTCTCAATAGATTACTGGAGAAGTTTTCTCACCCAACACAATTCTCTCCTTTTTATCCAGTAAAGCCCCTTTCCTTATAGTTTAACGGCAATTGATGTCTTTTGTGCTGTATCTGTTTTCCACGTCGGTATATTCGATATCCCTGATGGCTTTTGGCTACCACGCCAAGACGCAACCATATCATAAGTGCACATCAAGTTATAACGAGAATAGAACAGGATACCCTTAAATGACTATTACGGACAATGTGATAGCCATTATAATTCAAAGTACACCTGTTCTAACTAACGGAACGATACCGTACCATTGTTTATGTAACAGTTGATAGAAGTAAACAAAAAGCCATTATATACAGTATGACCTTGTCAAAGGATTGTAGATTTTTGCCCAATAAGCAGCTACGTAGCATTATACATGTAGAATCGATGATACCTTTAGGAAACCAAAATTAGGAGGCAATTGTGAAGAATTTCAAAATGGTATCTATAAACGACGCCATTCAAATATATATAGTAGGCTACCTTATATTCCAGTTTTGTAAACAAAAAGATGAATCATTACATGTAGATATTTATCTTAAAATTTCACCTAGTACCATAAAACCTCGCCCTACATGTATATGTATACATAATTTAACGGCAATTAAAGTCCAGGTACTGTTCGAAGATAAAAAAAAAATTGGCTTTCTAATAAAAGGGAGTAATGAAAAGATATACGGACCCATAAAATAAAATTATGCAATAAAGAATGTACCGCGACTTCTTATTTGGCAGCAATAAAAGGGTTTAGAGGCAATTTTGGTCCGCATTTATCTTTCGAGATAAAATTTACCAAAATTTGTGCATATTTTTTAATATGTCATCCTTATTCCTTATATATAAATCTATATTAAGCCCATTACGCACTAGACTAGGAATAGCCCATAAATACTCATCTGAACATCTTATGGTGAGATTGCAACTGGGAAGATGGCTTAAGTGTTCCTAGTATAAGGCACTGATACTTCCCTGGAGATCATTTAGAGATTACTAAATTTAAAATGATGTATATCTCAAGCTTCAGGGTCTCATTTCTAAAGATTCCAACATGAAAAAGCAAGAAGCATGCGAGGATTTTAAGATGGCTGGGTATAATGGCGGTTCCTAAAGCATAATTTGGAGTCATTTCATTTGCTTTAAATACTAGGCAAACATTTTACATAAATGTATACTTCCAAAGCTACCTGAAAGCCAGTGCTAATATTCCAAACAACGAGTTTTAGCATTTTAGGTGTCAGGGACTCGAGTTTCGGCGTCACCTTGAAATGATATCCATGTAACGATATTGGAAGTATGCTTGCTTAAAGTGAAATCAACCGTAAATAATTAATGTTAAAATACATTACTAATGTCTAACCTTGTAACAAGTTGTTTTTATTTCAAGTGTCCAACCGTGGTCTTCTTTTTCTTTGTCCGTAAACTGCCAACTACGTCTACGTTAGAGGGGCATATCGCTCTAAACGCACGCGATTAACTTTCGTAAACGGTGGAATCTGGAAAACGCCATATTACCGGATATGACGTCACAGCATAGGGATCGTCCACATAGTCCGAACGATTTACATGAAGCCACTGGTTCATACGCGTTCTTTTTGTTGGAAAATATACTGTACCTACATGTATATACAGTATGAAACCGTATTGAAAATGGGCGAAAATTTCAAAGTATATTTTACATATCGGATCTCCATTAGCGTATCACAGTAGGCCCTACGTATCGATAGGCTGATTGCTATATGAGCCAATTGAAGACAAACGGTCTTTGACGTCATCATGAAAACGTCACCGTTTTTCTCGCATGTATTATTTATCGGCTCGGACTGACTTTTTTCGGTTATCATTTTATATTTCCATAGATTATACAATGAATACGATTTATCACGACAAAGTAGCCTAGAGCTCTCGCCCATTTTATTTTTGACAGCCGTAGAAATGACGTACGGCAATTTCATCTGGGCATGAGTGACGACGCGTCTGTGCTCATAAGCACTTCCATAATGAGTTAGGGTGCGAACATAAAGAAATCTTAGTCGGGCCGAGCTTACAACAAGCGCTGATGAGTACGGAAGTCTCGACGGGCCACGAAAAAAAAATCGCTATCTTGATGGCTGCGTGACGTCAAACGCGTAATGTTTTTCTTTCGTGTTCCCTCTAGACTTGCGTACTCATCAGCGCTTGTTGTAAGCTCGGCCCGACTAAGCTTTCTATGTGCTCGCACTCTTAGCTTAGATACTGACGAATGACGATACTGTAATTGTACATGTTTCTCAACTAAGCATTTTAATGAAACTGCGCATGAGCACAGCGAGCAAAGTTTTTTTTTCAGGTGAATACGGCTATATATGATAATTAAAGTGTCCTGACAGTGCCGTGTAATGTTTTATACGATTTAAAGTTAATATTCATTGTTAATATAAAGTACATACTCTATATTGTACTGTATAGCCTACATGTATATATCTGTAAATACTGTAGGCTATACATATAGGCCTACATGAACAGTAGATGCTTGAGCAGACTAAATGCAGTAAACGATGGTTGGTTGGTTGGTTGGTTTGTGGATTTTTAACGTTGGCCTATTTCTGCACACGAGGGCTAAACACCAACGCCA